>JAKUCM010001717.1:0-99532 GCA_023374145.1 Lepidium sativum
CTATTCTCTTCAGGTGTCTCACCGACTTTTTGAGCTTACCAATACGTTAAAGTCTGTTTTCATACCTACAAAAGACGACAAGAGGCTGCTCCACAATGTCCTAGCTGGAGCTGCTATCTCATTTTGTTTATATTTAATCGCTGTTATTCTTCTCCTGATCCCACACTAACCATGTAAGGTCCTTTCACTCCTCCTGGTCCATTGTAGCCATTGCTGATATTGAAATGCTTGCTTAGAAAGAGATACAACTCACGGTTAACACCCTAGACCGTTTTTTACTTACAGGAGGGATTCAAAACCTGTGGGAAAACATGAGCCTACGCTGCACAGAAGTCTCTATGTCAACTTGCTAAGATAGTTACAACACACTCATATCAACAATAAACATTTGTTTCAACCATCAGTAATCATTGAAGCTTGCCAAGTGAAGCATCTTCTGGAAAATTAGAACCAGAGAAGTTTCAGAAAATCGCTTAAAGTGAAGTATCTTGTAGCATATGGTCGGCATTATCTTAAGACAATTTTGGTTCATTTTCTTTCTTATATCTGTTGTAATTTTGGAGTAAGTTTCAATATATAGTTTCATTTTCCTTATGTTCGTTCCGAATTTTTCAGATTGTCCAAAAACAGAAAATATATCATTTGCAATTGTTTGAATCTTATAGGAATGGATAATTCTAGCCTTGGGCATTCGGGTATTCGGGTCGAGTCTGAATAATATCCGATCGGGTTCAGGTCTTTCGAGTTTTCAATTTCGATACCCATATAAGAACCGAAACTAAATCGGTTTGGTACTGGTTTGGGTTTTACCGGTTGCGGGTCGGTTCGGATCCTCAATTTATATACCCAATAGAGAACCGTAATTGTCTCGGTTCTGATTCGGTTTGGGTCCACTAATTGTGAAAAGTTTGATGTGTACAATTCGGATATTTTCGGATACCCGAAAACAAAAAGTACCCGCAAACAAAAAGTAACCTAAAACAAGAAGTACACGAATATTAAAAACCAGAACAATATCTAAATGTATTACACAATCCAATTGTTTCAAAGACATACCGATGACATGTGTTAAGTTCGGGTACCCGAACGGGTATTGGGTATTACCCGATCCAAACCGATATTTGTGGGTACACAACATGAAGACCCAATAGTTACTTTTATGATTAATCGAAAAGTAGCTGGATCAAATTTTCGGTTCGGTTCCCATTTGGATATTCGGGTCCGGGTAATTTGCCCAGTGCTAGATAATTCAGTTCAATAGGTATGTAACACCAAACACAGTTGAGAAAAAGAGGTTCCATTTCTGATAAAATCATACAAAGAGATACCAAAGGAAATTTCATAAATGTACATAGAAAAGACCACAAACAAACTCTCTTTCTCTGCTCTCACTCACATAATAAGCTTTTATCTCGCTCAGTTTCCGGGGACGAAGTTGGTGGCGAAGGCCCATGCGTTGTTGTTGACTGGATCAGCCAAATGGTCAGCAAGGTTCTCCAATGGTCCCTTTCCGGTGACGATGGCTTGAACGAAGAATCCAAACATAGAGAACATAGCCAACCTTCCGTTCTTGAGCTCCTTAACCTTCAACTCTGCGAAAGCCTCTGGGTCGTTAGCAAGACCCAATGGGTCGAAGCTGCCTCCTGGGTAAAGCAAGTCTTCGGCTTCACCCAAGGGACCATCTCCGGCAACTCTGTAGCCTTCAACAGCTCCCATGAGAATAACCTGAGTAGCCCAAATGGCTAAGATGCTCTGAGCGTGAACCAAGCTTGGGTTGCCCAAGTAGTCCAATCCTCCTTCGCTGAAGATCTGTGAACCAGCCTTGAACCAAACGGCTTCTCCGAACTTCACTCCATTCCTAGCCAAAAGCTCAGGGAAAACACAGCCTAGAGCTCCAAGCATGGCCCATCTGCTGTGGATAACTTCTAGCTCACGGTTCCTGGCGAAGGTCTCTGGGTCAGCGGATAGACCAGCAGTGTCCCATCCGTAGTCACCTGGGAACTCTCCAGTAAGGTAGCTCGGTGGCTCGCCGGAGAATGGACCCAAGTACTTGACTCTGTCTGATCCGTACCATGGGCTACCTGATGGGCCCTTTGGCTTGGCGACAGTCTTCCTCATAGTCACACGGCCACTTCCGGTGACTTCTGATGCTGCTGGAGAAAGCTTGACGGCCTTTCCGGCGAAGGCAGGGGAGGACAGAGCCATTGTTGAAGCAGCCATTAGAATCTTTTTTCTTTTCTTTTTTCTGTTTTTTTGTTGTTGTGACTGGTGAGAGTGATTGAAAATGGTTGGGGTATAGATCGACTTTATAGAAGTCTTAAGAGTAAGGTTTGTTATCTGTGAAGTATCTGTATATCTTTACTGATTGGTTCTCGAGATTTTGGGTTTGTCGTTATCTTATCCTATGTGTGATCTCTCTAGTCCACAAGCTTTTGCTAGATTCTTTCTTCTATGAAGACACTTGTAATTTCCACAAACGAAACTTTTAGTAAATATCCAAAAATATATGCCAGCTTGTTTGAATTATAAAAAAGAAATATTGAAAATAATTCCAATCTTTTTGCACACACAGAAAAAAATTATACCATTCCATTTCATAGTACTTCTTAAGTAATCTCTTTTTATCTGATTATTTTATTCAAAATTGTATTTGAACGTTAAACCACACTTTACAAATTAAAACCATATTAAGTGAAAGAATTAGATTAGAGAAAAAGTGATACAAAGTTCTTAGTATACGTTATTTTACTCTTTTTTCACTTTCTTATGCTTTATTATGAAGAATAAACTCTCTTTATGTAATTTTGTAACAAGTCTAGAGATATTGAAATTCATATATGTTTCATTTTTCATTCTTATACATAAACTTTTAGTTGAAATAAAGAAGAACAATCAGAGTGTTTAGTATGCATCAAACTAAGTTTTTGGTTTCATGTTTTTTGTTTTGTTTTATCACATGGTCATTTAGGACACACGAGAGACATAAAAATCATAAACTAACGGTGTATCTTCAAAAATTGTAACGGACTTCAAACGGATAGAAACACGACAGATTTACACGTGGCATAACTACAATGGGTATTACAATATGCTAAGAGGCCACGAGATTTCCAATTATATCTAAATGGGCTCCACTGATGCCAGCTCAGCAAATATCTGAGCTCCAATATGTCAACAACCAATAGAAATCAAGACACTGAGATAGCAAATCAAATCCTCAATTTTTTATAATCACATTATAAATATCAAAAAACCTAACCGTAACCTAATCATCCAGTTCACCACAAGTCAATCAACTAAAAACAGTTTACTTGCGCCATACTCTAACTACAATGGCCGCCTCGACAATGGCTCTCTCCTCTCCTGCTTTGGCCGGTAAGTCCGTGAAGCAATCTCCGGTGGCCTCCGAAATCTTTGGAATCGGCCGAGTCACCATGCGCAAAACCACTAAACCCACCGGTCCATCTGGTAGTCCATGGTACGGATCCGACCGAGTCAAGTACTTAGGTCCATTTTCCGGCGAGCCTCCGAGCTACCTCACTGGAGAGTTCCCCGGTGACTACGGGTGGGACACTGCAGGTCTATCTGCTGATCCCGAAACATTAGCTAGGAACCGTGAGCTAGAAGTAATCCACTGCATATGGGCCATGCTTGGAGCCTTAGGTTGCGTCTTCCCTGAGCTATTAGCTCGGAACGGAGTGAAGTTCGGAGAGGCGGTTTGGTTCAAGGCCGGTTCACAGATCTTCAGCGAAGGAGGACTGGACTACTTGGGAAACCAAGCTTGGTTCACGCTCAGAGCATTTTAGCCATTTGGGCTACTCAAGTGATCCTCATGGGAGCTGTTGAGGGATACAGAGTCGCCGGAAACGGCCCATTGGGAGAAGCAGAGGACTTGCTTTACCCAGGTGGCAGCTTCGACCCATTGGGCCTCGCTACCGACCCGGAGGCTTTCTCGGAGTTGAAGGTGAAAGAGATCAAGAACGGAAGATTGGCAATGTTCTCTATGTTTGGATTCTTTGTTCAAGCTATCGTAACCGGAAAGGGACCATTGGAGAATCTCGCCGACCATTTGGCCGATCCAGTCAACAACAACGCATGGGCCTTCGCTACCAACTTCGTCCCCGGAAAGTGAGTTTAAATTTGTGACCGAGTTGTGTATGTATCAGGTTTATTGAATCTTGGAAATGTTGTGGATATTCTATCTGTTGTAAATTACTTTGTATGTGTTTGAAATATTTAAGAAGCTTTTATGATGTCGACGTATAAGTCACTTAACATTACTTTGACCTAATTCGGTGTTCACACAAATCAGGTCGGTTCAAGAAACAGAGATAACACCAAATCATCTGTGATCGTAGCACATTTACATTCCAACAATTTGTTATTTCAACACATCTTTATAGTGATATTAGATCTCATCCGATTCTCCAACATAGTCATAATACAACCTCTGTGATCCTTTCAGACAAGAATGATAAATTTCAAACAGTTGTGGAATATTAGCCTTCTTCAAAATTTTTGTATTGTTAGCCTTCTTCTGGATCAGCAAAGTTGATTCCATTTTGATGATTTTCTTGATCGCCATTTTTCTCTTATTTATCACTCTTTTAAGGTATTGAGAGCTTTATTGAGGTGTGGTCATGAAAATTGTCAAAGACTGAGTTTTGACAGTCTTGAGAATATAGGCCTTCCTTAACCTCGAAGCGGAAATAACGACAATCATATAAACTGATTTCAAAAAATAGCAACCACAAATTAACTTCTAAATTTGAATTTCTTTCAATTAAATAAAAAAGACTTTATATGAATAATATTCGATTCTTTATAAGGCAAAAAATCTCATCTTTTGTGTATGTTTTTAGTCATGGTTGTAATTGCAATAGGAATTGAAAATAATAATTAAAACTCATAGATGTTTGAATACACTATTAGAAACTATTCAACGCACAAATAAGGAAATACAAGATTTTCAGTTAAAAACTTGCTAAATCTGCACTCATGTATCATATATGATACTCTTGTTAGGTTCAATGAAAATTCTACACCTCCCTTACTAATAATAGAGAAATACAATTTCAAGTCATAAGATCTTCAACAATATATGCACTTCTGCTGCAAAAAGAAGCCTTTTTCTCTTATTCATACCGTTTAGCAAACAAAATGGGTCGAAGAAAGATCAAGATGGAGATGATTCAGGACATGAACGCAAGACAGGTTACCTTTTCAAAACGGAGGACTGGTTTGTTCAAGAAGGCGAGCGAGTTAGCCACGCTCTGCAACGCTGAGTTGGGTATTGTTGTCTTTTCACCAGGAGGTAAGCCTTATTCCTACGGGAAACCGAATCTTGATTCTGTTGCAGAGCGATTCATGAGGGAATATTATGATTCGGACAGTGGAGATGAAGAAGGAAGAGGTCAAAATAGACCCCAACTGAAGAAGATGAACGAACGTCTCGATTTGCTCAACCAAGAGATTGAAACTGAGAAGAAACAAGGACAGAAGGCTCAGGAGACGCCTTGAATCTGTTGAGGATGAGCGATTCAAGACACCCATTGAGAAGCTTACCCTCAGTGAACTCAACGAATACAAAGATAGGTTGCAGACAGTCCACAGAAAAATCCAAGGTCAAGCCTATCACATCCAGGCTTCGTCTTCTCTCTTGCTTCTCTCCAGGGATAAGTAAGACTGACTTGTTGAAGTTACATTCCATTTTTGTATCAGCCTACATAAGTTACTAATACATAAAAATATTGCTGGTGTAGAACAGTAGAAGTGTAGTCATCTATTGGGTGTGACTTTCATTATAATATCAAATGAATGTAACTGAGAAATCAAAATGTACCTGGTTTTGTCTGTATTAATCTCAAACTTGAACATCTTTTTTCGCCAGTCTGCAATATTTTCAAATGGAATAGGGGACAATACAAAGACACGGTAAAACCTTTGGCGAACACTATGACACTGGTTGGTTGGTATTCATTAATACTTTCAAGTGTAGTCCACACAAGGATGAGTATCAGGGAAAAAATGATTTCCACGAAACAAAAACTTCTAAATGTCACTGATATACGAATTCATCCTAAATGGCTTAGAACAATGTTTTCTAATGTGGTACTAAAAACTAAAAGTAATCTATTCAGAACAGTCTGAGTCGGTCTCTGATTCATCGTATTCACCCTGATTCCTGCATAGATAAATAGTAAAATGAAAATCTCAGACTAATGTTTTACCACCACATAAGTGAGGCACTGTGGTGAATAAATAATTAGCAAATTGAAAAAATAAGGGTACCATTCTCTTGGTATATGCTGTCATTGCTCGCTGAAACTCTTCCCTCTTCTCAGTGGCTATGTCATAATACTTTACCTTTTCCTACAAAACAGTTGAGGTCTCAACCAGAAATATCTCATGTTTTCCTGAGGATATGAAATACCAATCAAACACCAATAGCAAGAAGATGAAGAATGAGCTATTGTTCGCCAAAAAGAGCCAGAAAACTACCAGATTTGAACTACAATTTGACAGCAGTTGATCCAGATAAGAAGTATATTTATCCAACCGCTATATACACTAACATGAAATCTATTTCATTGCCTAAGTGATCATAACTTATTATCCAAATTTCAGATTCTATAAATTTGGCTATGGTTCAAAGAATGTGATTGAGGATACTCTTAAAAGATGGTAGAGATAGTTGGTTAACAAACTCCAAGAGACCCACAAAGATGGTAGAGAGAGTCGGTAAACAAGATAAAAGAGTGGGACTCATGTTACCTCGTATGTCATTGTTTTCCACTTCTCTCCACATGTCTTCCCAATCTAGATAGAATGAAGAACAAAATAGCGAAATTCAGCAATAGAATCAAAGAAATATAAAAGTGACCATGCTTTACTTTGACATGCCAAAAGTTAATTCTGTACAACCTCACGCATGGACTTAACCTCCGGATTCTCCTCTTGATACTGCTCCCCGAAATCATTCCTTAGGAACCAAAAGATAAGGCAATATTAGACAAGAGGTAAATGCAAACAACAGATAGTTTTTCGTGTATCTGTTTCCAAGGCAACCAGAGTACATAACAACAAAACTAATCTCATCATAACGACCAACAGCAAAATGCAGACAAATTTCCCCTTAAAGAAGGGACGCTAGGCAGTCAGCTGAGCTTTATATATAGAAAACAATTTACAAAGATATGAGAGAGGGTACCTAAAAGAAATAGAAGAAAGCAGTGGGAGGTTTCTTATTCCAATGGAGTTTAAACGGGTTTCTTCTTCAGGTTTGTCTTTGGCTTTGAAAGTCTCAGTCTTGAAGACCTCCTTGCTTCTTTACTTGAATTCACAGCCAACTCTACGTTCCTACAAGATTTGAGAATTATAATTAACAAGTAAAAATAACCTCTTAAAATTAATTATAAAAGTAACAATTAAACAGCATAAGCTTCATAAATTTCATTCCTGTTTGATCCACTTCCCTACCTAAATACTAAATCAGTAATCACCAGAGAGCAAACAGAACCCTTAAACCCTAAACAGAGAGATCAAAGCAAAACCAGCTAAAAAGCCAAAACTTGTTTGTTCTATAACCTATCTACGCCCATACACGAAACTCACCGACTAGAGCCTCCACTGCACGATGGAGACAAAGGCCGCGATACTCCTGACTTTGGAGCTTTCTTCGTCATTATCTCTCTCTTCCATTCTCCAGTCTCCACCTAAGAATTCCTCGCCACTTTCTCGCAATCGAACTTCGCTGCCTCTTGGGGTTCTTCCGTAATTTGCCGGAGGTGAAATAAATTGTGGGCCCGAAACTTTTTCACGTGGCGTGATACGATCAACAAAACAAAATAGAAAAACAAAAAAGTTTACAATTTTACAAGTTAACGTTTGTGGAAGAGGACTGATTATACGCATCGATGGCAACATCTTTGCTTCTCAGACATTCCTCAGCTGCGTTCTTGTCTCAGTCTTCCCTCTTCCTCGCCAAGAACAACTCTTTTCGCTCCTTCAGTTCTATCAAGGTTCAATCCGTCCGATTTTCTGGTTTTTTATTTTTTATAATTCTGTATAGGATTGTGTGGTAGCTGATGAGAAAACTGTATGAGATTCCTTAATTCTGGAATTGGCTTTGTTTCTTTCACAGATGGAAATAGGTGAAGCAAGTAATGAAGAGAACACAGTGAAGACGAAGAAGGTATTTGTAGCCGGAGCTACTGGAAAAACCGGCAAGAGGATTGTGGAGCAGTTATTGTCCCGTGGTTTTGCCGTCAAAGCTGGTGTTCGTGATGTAGAGAAAGCAAAGACATCTTTTAAAGATGACCCGTCTCTTCAGATCGTATGTTTTTGTGTCTTAATTCGATGTTTTTCATTGTCAAATTCTCATAACTGCTCTGTGATATCTTCTAGGTTAAAGCAGACGTAACAGAAGGTGCTGATAAGCTAGCTGAAGCTATAGGTCATGATTCTCAGGCAGTGATTTGTGCTACCGGGTTTAGTCCCGGGTTTGATCTTTTTGCTCCTTGGAAAGTCGATAATTTTGGGACAGTGAATCTGGTGGATGCTTGCCGTAAACAAGGAGTGGAAAGGTTTATTCTGGTGAGTTCAATCTTGGTAAATGGAGCTGCAATGGGGCAGATACTGAACCCAGCTTACATCTTCCTCAACGTCTTTGGGCTAACTCTGATCGCAAAGCTTCAAGCCGAGAAGTATATCAAAAGATCCGGCATCAACTATACAATAGTAAGGCCCGGTGGTCTTAAAAACGATCCTCCAACAGGAAATGTAGTCATGGAACCGGAGGTAAAACAGCATTTGATCATTGTTTGATCTGTTTTGTGCTGGGAGCTGATAGCGATTTGACCTTGATCTTTGTAGGATACTCTGTATGAAGGGAGCATATCGAGAGACTACGTGGCAGAAGTTGCAGTGGAAGCTTTACTTCATAAGGAATCATCTTTCAAGGTTGTGGAGATAGTAGCCCGTGCAGATGCTTCAAAACTCCCTACAAAGACCTCTATGCTTCTGTTAAATGACATTAAACTAGAACACAAATCAATCACACTATAATGAGTCTCATTCTCTATTACAAACCCTTATTTCTCTGAAGTCTTGAGTACAACAAACAAAGATACATAAGCTTCTGCGCAAAAATCAAGTTCAAGAGAAGCTTTGGGAGAGTTCCCATTCATTTAGGGTCTTATGAACCAATCACTGGAGTTTCTTCCCAGTCGCATGTTCCCATGAGTGCAAGACGTGGTTCACGATTTCCTCAACCCCAAGCCCATGCTTCACCTGGAAATGTTTAGTAACAAGGAATACTTGTTTGTAAGAACAAAGGTCATTGGTAAAGTGACGACGAATCATACTTCTGAAGATAACGTACCTGAGCAAAGACAAATGGCCCTCCATCACGCATACGTAGTGCATCTCGTTCCATGACAGATAAGTCTGCACCAACAGCTGCTGCAAGGTCTGTCTTGTTTATCACCTGAGTTGGAGAAAAAACCATTAGACTCTTTCACATAACAATATTTAATTTTAGAAAAAAAGGTTGCAAGTCAAAAGTTTGTGCACCAGAAGATCAGCTTGAGTGATTCCAGGGCCACCTTTACGGGGTATTTTATCACCAGCCGATACATCAATGATGTAGATGATATAGTCAGCTAGTTCTCTGCTGAAATTAGCAGCTAAATTATCTGCAAACATAATACAAATCCAATACAATCTCATCGGATACTTGAGACACAGAAATGTTATATGGTGCGGATCATAACTATCAAGAACTGAGAGAACACGGGCACATAAAAGAGATGTCAACCTCCACCAGATTCACAAAGAAGCAAATCAGCCTTGAACATGTTAGATAACTCCTCAAGCGGACCCAAATTGATACTAATATCTTCACGGATCGCAGCGTGTGGACATCCACCAGTTTCAACAGCCCTAATCCTTTCCTCAGGAAGAGCTCCATTCTTCACCAGAAACTCACCATCCTCTTTTGTGAATATGTCATTTGTCACCTACAAAGTTTACATGAGCATGATGCAGTGAAGGTGAAGGAAACAATGTTACAAATAAAAACGGAAAGATTTGAATACTCACAGCAGCAAGACTATATTTGTCCCTCAAGAATCTACAAAGAGCAAGCATCAATGCCGTTTTCCTGAGTGAACAAAAACAATATTCGATGGAGATTAAACAGAAGTTGAAAATTTGTGATCAAGAACATAGATCCATCTAAAAACAGTACCATAGATTCGATGGCTAATCCATAGATTCTTATACGTTATCTTACCAAATATAAAATCAAAAGTCAAATCTGAGTAGACAACATACCCAGTACCAACGGGACCGCCAATACCAACGGTAAAAGCTCTCTCAGAGAAGTTACGGTCGTTAAGCGGAGGAGCTCGACGGCTGAAGTAGCCAGGAGAGTAAATGGGCTCGTGTGAGTGCGGTGCGAGTCCATCGTGGCTATGGTACACCCTCCCATCTTTCCCCACCCACGACGTCTTTCCATCTCCACTGTCCGATTTCCTACTTTACAGAATCAAGACAGAATTATTAATGGATTGTTGAGAATAAATCGCAGAAAGATCAATACTTTAAGGAGAGTAAATCAAGAAAGACAGAACTCATGGCTATGCTCATGATCGTGTTGATGATGGTGGTCGTGGTCATGTGACGCCATCGCCGAGAGACTTGGGTCGTATCCTTCTGTGGCTGTGTTGACGTTGACTAAGAGTGACTAAGAGAGTAATCTTAAAAAGATCCCCCAATAAGTAAGAAGTAGATCTTTTCCTTTTTCTCAGCGGTGCTTTAAATGACTGAAATGCCCCTTGTGTAATTGTGGTCAAAATTTGTTTCGGCTATATCGGTACACTGTTATTCCGTTAATGCTTTTAGTGTTCCATGTTACCAATCAATATCCATATAGTTTCATCGCTTTCAAGAGAAGGGCTTGATATTAGTTTATTAGATGTTTAATTTAATGTACTTGCTCATATTTGTACATATGATGGTTACCACACAACAAAGGAATTAAAAACCAAGGAGAAGAGTTTTCATAAGCAGGAAACGCGTAAAATCCAGAAAATGTCGACTTGAGTTTCATTACACCTAAAAAGATATCGATAAACAAAGATATCCCAGAAAATCCAAAACAGCAGATAGAGCATAACTTCATCATCGATTCTACCCAGACAAAAAGAGTCAATCAGACACCTTTTACATGAACAAGTTGGGTTTGGAAGCCTTGTAAGTAGTCTTGAGCTTTCTGCTTGGTGGTCTCACCTTGCGGAACACCAATGGGAACTTGATCTTGCTGTTGTGGAACTGTTTGGTGCTCTCTCTCTTGCACAACTTAGCTGGGACAGTGGCTGTCTTTATGATCTGGATGCAAGGGAATCTGACACGGTGACGGGAAGCCATCTCTGTGTACATCTGTTCCACAGCTCCGTTAAGAGTGGTGTCACGGTACTCCTTGTACATGTTGTGGTATCCAGTTCTGCTTTGGTACCTCAACCAGATTCCAAAGTTCTTGATTGTTGTAGGGTTCTTCTCAAAGATCTGTGCATACAATAAAGTTATAGATTGCATAAGAGGAAGCAAGGAGAGACCAAACTAAATAAACTCATGGAAGAACAAGACATTGTTTAAGCTTGCAAGTCAGGCAAAGAAAGAGACTTTAGTAAATCTAAAACTTTTACATTTAATGACATCTAAGAAATGGCAAAGAAATGTATGGACAGTACTAATACACAGAGACACAGTGCGTGTCATTCGATGTACCTCAAGCAGGAAGAAAGACAACGTCAGAACTTAATGTAATCCATACGACTAGATTGTCCGGATAAACTCTAATGTTCTAATACAGCAAATACATCTACTTTCCGGATAAATTAATCGACTTTCACTACATTTCTAACACAGTGAGGCAGAATAACATTCAGATCAGCCAACGAAAATTGTCATTTCACCGATGAGTAAGTAAATAATACCTCGTTGATGGCGAGCATCTGACCATTACTCTTCTTAACCTTCTTCAGTTTTCTCAAGAAATACCTAAATCCAAATTGCAAAACTCTAGTTAAAGATCAAAGCCAATACATTTCAGCTAATCAAAACCGAAGAGAGAAAGGTCAAACTAACCAGAACTTGGACTTGGCACGAACCTCGTTCGTGGCCCAGAGCTTCATCCGGTAAATCTTAGGGTGCTCATCCTTCTCTGTCGGGAGAGCTCTTCCGACAACTTGATACTGATGAAGCTGCCAAGAAAAAGACAATTACAGAAATCAGATTTCCATCAAAGTTAAAAACTTGAAACAGCAGCAATGGAGATAAATCGAAATGATGAAAGGATCAACGAGCTAACCCTGAAAGTACCCATTTTCGTCTCGCAGGGCAATACGGAAGAAACCTCAACCAATATAAGCGGCGAGGGTTCTTCTAGGTTTATAAACGACCATATGCATAAAACCCTAATTCTATATTGTATTCATAAAGCCCAGTGGGCTCATAAACTTAGAGTATGTCTTCACGAATTCGGTTCTTTCCTTGTTCCATATTTATATTCTTTCAATCTTTCATTTTCAACTTAAATTTACACAAATTTGTTTCTACACAAAATGGAATTCTAATACTGCATCGGAACAATATTTAGATTAGCTACATCGAAACATATTTTTGTTATCCATCTCTTCACTAGATACATCGAAACACGTGGATTGATTACAATTTTCTTCAGAAAAAAACAAAGAAGAAGAGTATTTTAGCTATGTTATAAAACCTCATATCACCAACTTGGTGTTAAATTGTCATATATTTTCTATATGCTTCAGGGTTGTATTTGCATATCTAAAAGATGTACAATAATATTGAGAATGTGTTTTCTTGTATGGCTTTTGCTTTCTATAATTGAGAGTAACACATATCGACTAAAAAGAGGGTATAACAATGAAATATGATCTCTTCTCAAGCTCAATTAGAGAACTTGCAAGTTTTTAGTTGAAACTGGACGAAATAGTTTCCAACTTGCAAAAGTCTCGGTCTAGAAATAACTCTCAAGTAGAAAATTTATTATTCAAATTCTTTAGCTATGAAACATGGTATTTTCGGTCCTTAAAAATTATGGGTTTCGTTTTAGAACTTCCAAATTATAAAAAAAGCTGGACGAAAAAGTTGTCATATATATTTACTCAGTTTGCTAAGACCACCATTATCGGTGGTATTTAAGAGGGTTCTTAGTTTTATTTAGGATTAAAAAATATGAAAATTAAATGACAACGTAAGAAACGTTTCTTAAATAAGAAACGTTTTTGAGATTAAAAAATGTATACGTGGCAAAGTATAATTGTTTCGCTAAAAAAAATATAAATCAGCGAAAAAAATTATTGAACCATAAACCATTTTTTTCTCTCTCTGTTTGTCTCGCGACGACGAATAATCGAAATCTCGATTCGACGACGGATGAAGGAAACAAAGAAATTGGAACCGATCGTTTGCGGAGTCAAGCAAGGTAAAGTGTTTATCTTTGGTTCGTTTCGATAGATTTGATTGAGAAAATAGGTTTAGGGTTTGTGAGCTGATGAAATCTCATAGAAGAAATCCGTCAGAGAAACAATTCGAAATATTGATTAGAATGCATTCAGATAATAAGAGAGATTTAAGGGTTTATTATGTTTACCAAAAGATGAAGAAGTTTGGAATTAAGCCTAGAGTTTTCTTATACAATAGGATAATGGATGCATTGATGAAAACTTAGAATTTTGACTTAGCTATGAATGTTTATGAAGATTTTAGGAAAGATAGTTTAGTTGAGGAAAGTGTTACTTTCATGATTTTGATTAAGGGTTTATGCAAAGCAGGGAGGTTGGAGAAGATGTTTGATATTCAGCAGAGAATGAAAGAAAATTTGTGTAAATATGATGTTTTTGCTTACACGGCAATGATCAATAGGGAAATATATAGGGTTTTGATTGAAGGATTTGTTGTTGATGGAAACTTTGTGTGATAAAGTGTTAAAACAAAAAATTTCCATAAGAAACTCATCTAAAAACCTACCATTAATCACATTTAGAAACTCAAACCAAAAATACATCTTTTAACTCTCATTTTTTCTAATTAAATTATTTAATAATACTAAAAAACTCATAATAAAAGCTTACCAATAATGTTGCTCTAACCTATCATTTTATATTTGGTCATTTACTTTTGGTTTTTATGTTTTGCCAATGTTTTATACTATAAAGCAAATAACTACAGTCTAAAGTATATATGCGTCTCTGTCAATTGTGTCAAAAACACGCACATGCCTCGTGTCAAAAATTCAAAATTTTGAGTTGCGTCGTTATTACATAAGAGAACATTATTGGAGAGTTTTTATTAAAATTTATTAAATATTATTAAATGATTATATATGAGAAAATATGAGTTAAAAATATATTTTAATAATAAAATAAGTTAAGGAACCTATTAAAGAGTTTCTTAAATAAGAAACTTTCGTAGGTAAGAATTTCTTAAATTTTTAATAATAAAATAAGTAGAAACCCTTAAGAAACCCAATGGTTGCCTTAGTTAATAATAAGAGGACATTATTAACTAGTATTACAGATCCTCATGTTTTAACTCCACTTTGATAAGAAAATCACAAACAAACAACAATATACTGCATTTAAGTGACAATAAAATTATATTTTAATAAATATTGCGGGTCAAAACCAACTTAATTATTTTATTAAAATCAATTTGGGTAATCTACCATACAGAAAATAAACGTGAACAACTTCAATCCTTCCTTTCATACACAAGATTAAATCCAAGTGTCCATGAATTCAGCTTTATCCCTAAATTTTGTTCAAAAGCTCTGTTAATACAATCATTCTCAATTTACATGCAAGTTCTTTCTTTCTTCATGGATTTGCTACACTTGCGCTCATATGCGACAAAACGGTTCCAGAAAGACTGTTTATGGATGTGTGTAATACGTAATTACAACTCGGCAAAAACACGAATGTTCTTAGTCGACGTGCTCTTCAAAGCAATAACTCATGAGGTTGAAGTTACACTTAGATATTCAGATACCCACTCGGATATTTGCTTTAGTTCAGATAGAATCTTTTCAGATTTTGGTTTTATTGTTTTAAAATCTTTTCGGAATTGAGTATTTTTATCCAAATTTTTTTAAAAATTCAAAAATTTGAAAATGTATCTAAAAATACAAAAAATTAATATTAGGTATACATTCGGTGCTTTAATACAGTTTGAATTTAGATTCAGTTTTCAGATACATAAGTTATAATTTTTTCGAATATAGATTCGATTCGGTTCTGTTAATTCACGTCGGGTTTTATTGGGATATCGAATTTTAGGGTTAGTTGAAGTCGAGCTCTGTGTGAATTATATGATGTTTTGTTTTTGTGTAGCATTAAAGAAAGAACAAAATTAATTCATATGAAATCACGTTTTCCATTTCCATCACTGGGACCGAAAAAAACAAAGAGAACAGATAAAACGAAGACAAAACATTTTCAAATTCAATGAAAAAGAGACAATAATAACGCTCCCTCTTAGAGAGATCCACGTCACCAATACTGATGCACACACACTTTGAACTTTAACCACCAATAATTATAAAAAATCATAAAAAATAAAATAAAATCCAAATCAGTTGAATGAGAGGTTGGGATACGTTGTGACGCGTCTAGACAAGAACACCGCACACCCATCCTTAGGCGATATCGTAGGGCAATAAACAATATCATCACAACCGTCCGATCTAAGTCTTTTGAAATCCAACAACGACGAGAACATTGCGATGAAGAGAACCAGATGGTTCAACGCGTAACGTTGACCAACGCACTGATGCGGACCCCATCCAAAAGCTAAGAAGTTACGTTTAAAAACCTGATCCTCCTGCCTTGTTTCACTAAACCGGTCGGGATCAAACCGGTCCGGTTCGGTAAACCCTTGAAACGACGAGTCAAAAACCGAAGGAAAGACTATTGTACCTTTTGGGATTGTGTACGAGTCCGTCAGAGGGAAGTCTATAGCAGCGACATGTGGGACCATAGTTGCTGGTGGACGGTATCTTATAACCTCACGCGCTACGTTGCGCGTGTATTTCATTTCCGCAAGCATATCAACTGTGATCAATGTGTTGGACTCAGGTGACCAGATCTTAGCTACTTCTTCTCTTACTCTGTGTAGAACCTCTGGCTCTGCATCAAGCAGTGTTACGGCCCAGAGGAGCGATGATGTTGATGCGTCTTGTGCTGCGAAGAGGAAATCAAAAAGCAAACCACCTATCTCTTCGTCTGTAGAGTGTGGTGGTGGTGGATTCTCTGTTACGATTGCTTGCATCCAGAAATCGATTAAGCATGTTGGTTCTTCTCCTGCTAACATTCGTTTTTTGGATTTTCCAGCGCAAACAGAAAGCGTCTGCGCCAGCCTTGTAACTGCCCGACGGGCTTCGCAGAAAGCGAAGCCTGGGATGTCAATAGGAAGTGCCATGGAACCAAGATTGAACAGATTGTAATCATTACGAAACCTGTTCTTAGCTTCTTTATCAAGGTAAGGTCCAACGAAAACTGTTTGGGAAGTCTCAAGGTTAAGCTCGCGGACGAGTTGTCGTAGCGACACAGGACGTGTTTTGCTAGAGAGATCTTCCTCCCATCGCTGTAGATGACGGAGGATAACTATTTGTTGAAGAGCAGAGTATGTGGACAGTGCCTTGGGGGTGAAGTTAGGAGCAAGCTGACGACGAACAGATTTGTGATCTTCACCAAACATGTAGATAAGGTTATGATCACCAAAGAGCTTCTTTCCGAAAGGATGTCCAATGAGATGAAAGGCATCAGGACGAACGTTAGAGAAGATTTGATGTGAAAGCTCAGTGTCTCTTATATAAACAATGAATTTTCCGATGAGGTAGTTAGCAGAGAGGCCTGAGACGCTGGCTATGGAAGATTGCTTGTCCCAGAAGGAAGTTGGGTCGCGGACGAGTGAAACAGCGTTTCCGATGATGGGAGGGACGAAGAATGGACCAGGAAGGTTACGTTTTTTGACAAGGTAAGAGAGTTGCTCTAAGAGAAGGAAAAGAAGTAATGCTGAGACTAAGTATGGTACTAGAGAGGCAAATCTGGAAACTGAGAATATCATTTTTAGATATTCTCTTAACGGAATCTGTTCTTCCAAATTTGGGTGGAGTTATGTGAAAATGATTGATTAAGAGGAAGAAGAGAGGATTTATATAAAAAAATAAGGAAGCATGAAAAAGATGTTTTTGCTTTTGTTGTCTTACTTGGTGTTCTTTGTTCGGTGGGTTATGCAGAATTTTCTAAAAGGATATGGGGAATTGGATTGAAGCTGTTTGTAATGGTATTGGGACAAGAAGAAATCAGATGTCTTTCTCTGTTCTGTTTTTACACTTTTCTGAATCTTATGCAATGTCTTGTCTGCGTTGAACAAGATAAATAAAAATTTTGAATTGACTGTAATATAATTGTTTAAGGCCGGTTGGTTAATGTTGAAAATTCTAATCAGTTGGTAAGTCGTAATCAATAGCGTTTAGTATTTTGTTTTTCATTTATAGCCGTTGTAAGATCTTCCTTAACTCCTTTCTTCTTGCTTGTATTCATATATGCATTTATAATAACAGTGAAAAGAGAACCTTTGTGAGTATTATTGATTTCTTCACTTGACCTTTTCTAATAGCTCACTGTCAAATAGATACTGTTTAGTGACAAAGTTTAGGTTATTTCAACTTCCAAATGTATTTTTTGGCTTTAACATCTCGTTGACTTTTACTAGTTTAGTTTGGTAGCTAACCTATTAATGTGAATTGCTCTATGTCATCACAGATAATTAACAAATAAAAGTTGGAATATAATATATTTGTCTTTCGGATAACGCTTTGTTTTATGCATTCTTTTATATTAACAAATAAATTTGTATATAGTTTTGTTTTCATTAATTATATCTCGGTCTATTGGAATAGAGCCGAACTCCTAATATTTAAATCGGTCATTAACTAGAGTATTTAACCAGCAAATTGAAAAATAACTATGCAATTTTTTTAATACTTTGCATTGTATTTTTCGATTCAAAATCAGCTTTTGATAATATTTTTCAGATGTAAATTATTTCGTATAACTAAAAATTCAAAACTGAAAACAAAGGTATTAAACTTCCCCTGGTAACTCAAAAGTTGATTTTTGATACAATGTTTTTACTAGATATACAATGTTAAAAACATGGCTAGCCACATTTGGATAGCTTATTCATAATAAACTATGAAATGTTGTATATAATAATCTAGTGAAGCTTACATTATGTTAAAATATGTAAATAGTACGCGAGACCAGCACAACATTTTATAATTAAAGCTTATGATTCATAGTTTCATATGACCGTCTCAAGTTGCGTATAGCGCAATTCAAGTGATTTCGATTCCTATCCAAATAAATGTAAGTCTATTTCTCGCGTTTGTTTGACGATCTCTCACTGTGATAACTTCTAGTTAATGATTTCGCAGTCGCAACCAATAAACAATATTCCCAATACTTATAGCACTGGCATATGGTTCTTCGGTTTGGTTTGGTTCTTTCGATTCTCGATTCTTTTGGTTCTTAAAATAATAGAACAAATGAATACTTTATGAAATTTGGTTCGGTCTCGGTTCGGTTCTCCTCGGTTCCAGTTCCAAATGGATATTTGAAATTGGAACCGAAGAAGAACCGAATTAAATTCGGTTCTCACACGGTTCCGATTCGAAATGGTTACTTTTAAGGAACCATTTTTTAAAATTGGGTAACATTGAAGCTAAGACCCTCAATGAAGCTAAGATCAAGTCAACAACAATGAAAGTAAGACCTTCACAAGACAAAGAGTAACACCTAAGTGTAGAACCAAATATTGCAATCGATCAAGCTTACACTACTAAATAAGCTCATGAAGCTAACACATAGATCAATCTTACACTACTAGAGTCATGAATCTAACACATAGATCAAGCTTACATTACTAGAGTCATGAAGCTAACTACTATATAAGCTATTGCAATCGATGAAGCTTACACTACAAGTACCGCATTCCATCAACCTTTCACTTCAAGTACTGCAATCCATTAAGCCACACTACAACTGCAATTAATCAAACTTCCACTGCAAAAGTCACATGAATTACCTATTACAATTTACCGTAAAAAGACTTTAAAGATGCCAAGTTACAACTTAGAATACATGATCCTCGAAGAAGAGAAGTCTTGCTTAATTATTTCCAGAAGAACATATGTTAAACTCTAAAGTCATAAGAACATAAAATTAAAGAGTCATCATATAATAAATGAAAACTTTAAAAGACAATCAGACAAAGTATAAAGATTTATACCTTTCTTAAGTTGATCTTGTAGTATAATGTCATCAAGGAGTTGTTGAGTTGTGATTTCTCCCTTACGTTCTCTTAAATTAATACCACACTTCAACCACTGCTCAGTGCACATTAGAACTTCAATTGTGTAATGAGTAAGATAACTTCTATAAGGATCTAACACACGATAACTAGTGCTAAAGGCAGATTCTGATGCAACTGAGGATACTTGCATAGCAAATACATCCTTTGCTATCTCAGACACAATATGATACTTCCGAGCATTGAGCCGCCACCAAGACAGAACATCAAACTCTGTTCCAAAAACTACGTCAAGGTTTTCCAACGCTTTCATTCAAATACAATTCCAACTCATTACTGGATTGTTGAATTCCTTTCTCTTTAACCAACCTCTTATAGACCAAGCTAATTCTCTCATATCTACCTTTACCATCTGCCAAATCATGTGTATCTACTTCACCACTATGATTTGATGTTGTTGTGGATTGAAACTCAGATTGAGATTGTAACAATTCAGATTTACCAAAAACAGTGATATACTCTGCAAAAAGACAATTCATAAATTGCATAACTACCACCTCCATGTCTTTAGATTCCCAACTATCTTTTCCATAAAGCTCCTCAAAGCACATAGTAGCAAAACACATTTTGTTAGTCAGGTCTAATGTACTAGCAACTATCAACAACTTGTTTATCTCCTTCAATCCATCCCAATACTTGTCAAATTTTTATTTAATAACAAATTTATCTTTCATGGCTTCATCTTGATCTTGGGAAAGTGTCATGAGATTTTTCTCAATAGTAACAATCTCATAATAACACTTGTAAGAGTTAACAGTTTCAGAAGCTGAAACCACCAACGTTGAGACGTAAAAAATCCTTAGAAATTCTATTAACCTTTCAACTGCTTGCCAATCATCTATTGTTGGTGGTCCAACTCTTTTTACTCCATTCACTATCTCACTAAACCAAGCAGTGTAAACCTTTTTTTCTGCTTCCATCTTTTCAAAGGCTTTGAACTTCGAAGCTCTAGTTAACATTAGATCAGTGGAGTTCCAACGTGTCTTGACATTTAAGGGGAGACTACCTCTGCTCATCTTCCCATGATCAATTTGTAATTCAAAAGAGTTCAATATCTATGTTGATGATATAACGTAATTGATTCCATTACAAATGGTTGTAATACTTGAATCAACATCTTTTAATCCATCCTTAACTACTAAGTTAATAATATGAGCAGCACACCTCAAGTGTAACAACTGACCACCTAATACCATAGAATCATCACCTATGAAATAACAAAAACAAAACAACAAATGAGAAAATTTGAAAGTGTTAAGACAAATACAATATTAAGTGAATCACCTCATTTACCTATAGTTTTAAAATTTTCCTTAAACTTTCCAAGAGCTACTGTGTTGGTTGTGGCATCGTAAACTGTGATAGTGAAGACTTTTTTTATGTTCTAATCAGCTAAATAGTCAATAAGAATTGATGCAATTGTTTTCCATTTATGATTTGCGATGTTCTTAAACTCAATTATGACTTTCTTTAGGCACCACGAAACATCAATCCAGTGTGATGTAATCACCATGTAGCTTGCACCAGTTGATGGAGCAACCCATATAGCTGTGGTAAGTGAAACCATTTTGCTTTCCAATCTGCTTCATCATCTCTTCTTTCTTTTTCACATACATCTTCACAATCTCTCTAGTTGCAGTTCTTTGAGAATGTGGCTTGTAAAGCTTCACTTTACTACAAAAATGTCTCAACACCAACCTTTCAATAAAAGATAATGGAAGCTCAGCCAATACAAGTAGCTCATTACATGCCTCCTTATATATAGATTCAAATACTCTTCCAAATTTAACAGAACCATTACTTGCTGATCGGTCGATCTTACTTTGATTCTCTAATTCAATACAAATCTGGTACGTCTTGCATGTAGTCAAATTCTTCCTTAAGTTAGAGGTCCCAGAAGTTGTAAGACATGTCATTACTTTTCCACAGTAGTGACAATCGCATCTATGTGGGTTATTCTTCATCCTTGTGTAATGACTCCAAACACTTGACCTCTATACTTTGATTCCTTTATCTTTAGATTTTCTTTTCTTTTCTGTTGTATTTCTTGTAGTATCAGGTCCAAAGTGAGAGTCTTCTTCTTGTATATATGGTTCATCTTCATCCATGTTGTTGTTGTTGTCACTATCCTTAGAAACGGCATGATACTCGCAAGAATTCATCTATATTATTCATGTCATGAGAGTTTTTATAAGAACAATAACGTCAATTAAGAGTGAGGTTTTAGTGAAGAGAGTTTGTATAAGAACAATCACGTCAATGAAAAGGTCATAGCAATATTCGTAAGAGACAAATGCCCAAATTCAAAGCTTTGAACAAATTAAAGGAAGAAGAAAAAGAAACCCAAAATCAAAGGAAGAAGAAACAATATCCGATTAATACAATCCCTAATACAATCATTGATCAAATATAGAGCTTTGAGGTTTGAACTTTGAATCAAATCCCTAATACAATCCCTAATACAATCATTGCTCAAATCTAGAGCTTTGATGAACTTTGAATCAAATCCCTAATACAAGTTACACAACTCATCATCGATCACTCCATTTGACTTAGAGCAAAAATTTGTAGATGAAATAGAGTTTACATACGTGAGACCGAGTACGTTTTTTCGCAGCCCTTGGCGAATCTGACAAAAGCGATGATGATTCTAAAAATCCAGTTTGAAAAATTAGGTAAGTAAACTTTTTATATAGTAGAAATAGAAGAAGAGAAGTCAAGAGATTGAGATAGAGATTGAGAAATTTGTGAAAGTTCGATGAAGATATGCTAGGGTTTCTAAAACTCTGTAAATACTCGATAAAAGATTATCTGATTCGATCTTAATCATATTCGCTTAATCGTCCTAATTTAGCAGCTAAGTAAGTCGTTAAGAGTCTTCAGTTTTATTTTTGGTTCTTGGTTAGAAACCTAACCGAACCAAGAACCGAATATATTTAATAAACGGAACCGATCAGTTATATTGTTGGAACCGAACTAGAACCAAAACCGAAATTTCGGTTCGGTTTGGTTTAGTTATAGTTCTTTAGCCCATGCCTAACTTATATATTCACATTTATTTAGTTTGATTAGGTTATGTAGCTTGAAAATTTATAGCAGCTAGATCATTATTGATCTTTATCTTGAATTAGAATCCTATAAATCATGTATATTCTGAAACAAGATAATAGTTTTTTATAATATAAATGATATTTTATACATATCCAAAAGAGAGTATATAACCTGTCAAATCATTGAATTATTGACTAAGAATAATATTATCTAATTATATAGATACTTTTCAATGAATATCCAAACAATGAGATAAACACAACTACGATTTATATAGTAAAATAGATGAAGCATGCGAATTATATTTTAAGTTTTAATTGGCAGATTAAAGAGTGAGAACATGAACAACTCAATTATATGTCGTGTAAGTCATAGACCAAATATTTTAAGTTTTAATTGGCAGATTAAAGAGTGAGAACATGAACAACTCAATTATATTTAAATTTCGTTGCGTAGCAAATATGCTAGTTGCTAGCTAGCTATCAGAAAAAAATATATATATAAAGGATACACAAAACTGAGAAAACAAATTTAATGCTTTCAAATATAAATCAGGCTATAGTCAAGTAAATAAGTTCGATAAAGATAATGTGTCTATAACGTTTCTAATATAATAATAAATAAACAATATGTGGTTGTAATTTGTGAAGTTCTGTCGGATTTTGTCGTCTCAATTTGGTTCGTGGATCGAGCCAGAAGCCTATTAAGTAATTGATCTGTTTAATGGGACACATGCCGACATCGGTCCAAAATTTTCCTGTAGCTCGTTTAAGTGATAGGCCGAACGAAGGCCCAACATCGGCTCATCATGAACCTGACCAGAATATAGGCTAGATTCATTCATCTTCTTCATTAAGTTTTTTTTCGTTTTTGCGATTTCACCATTATTGTAACAGAGAGAGCTTCTGTAACAGAGTAACTAAGGTGATAATGGATTCTAGATGGATTTCCTAAGAGAGACGTACGCACTAATTCTCAGTGAGGAACTCTATAAACCTCGAGTGTCCAAAATCTTTTTCGCGAACCAAAATCAATTCGAACTAATCGAAACCTCAATTCACTAGTCCGGATTGCAATTGAGCTAAGACCGAGCCGATGATTTAACAAGTGGCATCAGAGCTGCGGTAAAGAAAGATAAACAACATCAAGCTCGAAGATTAACAAGTAAGGAGGTTCAAGAAAGGGGATTTACCTGACAAAGGATTGTTGCAGTTCTTCATCTTCTTCTCTTGGAGACTTTGAGGAGACAGAAAGGTCGACGATTTTGATTTGCTCGCAAGAAATACAAAAGGCGTTAGTATTTGCGTGCTTTTCAAGGAACCAAAAACACTCATAAAGAACAGTCAAAAGCATCAAAGTATCAAGATCTTCAATAGTCGTAAAACTCAAATATGGAAGTTATCTCAAGAAAGTTTAAGGTGGAAAAATTCGACGGTAAAGGAGACTTTGGATTATGGAAATACAGAATGCTACGACAGTTTGAGATTCATGGTCTACTCACTGTTCTTGAGAAAGATCATGAAGATGTTTTGCCTATGAAGGAAGTATCTGTGACAGACAAAGAAAGAGGAAAAGAGATCAAGATAGGCAAGCCAATCGCTAAGGATCCTCAATCGGAACTAAAGGATCGAAGAGCAAGGAGTTTGGTCGGGCAATGCCTATCAAACTCAGTACTAAGAAAAATAATGAATGAACCTACAACTTTTAAGCAATGGAAAGCCCTATAAAGAGACTACCAGACTAAGACTAAAGCTAATAAGGTCTACCTAAAAAGACAGTTCTCATTATACAAGATGGATGAAGACAAATCTATTGAGGAGAATCTTGATGTGTTCCTGAAACTAATCGGAGACTTAGAAAGTTTAAAAGTCACCATTCAGGATGAGGATCAAGCAATAGCATTGTTAAACAGCCTACCATCTTAATATGATCCGCTTACACACACTCTACAGTTTGGAAATATCAAAGATACGTTAACCATGGATGATGTAATAATAGGAGCCTACGGAATGGAATCAAACCTAAGGCAAAGGGGGTTATTAAACAAAAAGAAAACACATTCAGAAGGCCTAACAGTTGATGGCAGAGCCAGATCAGAAAAGAGGAGTGTTAAGGGTTCTGGAAAGAACAAAGACATGTCAAAGAGCAAAGGTAGATCTAAGTCTAGATCAAGACAAAATAGTGAAGAAGTCAAGGCATGCTGGATATGTGGAGATGAAAATCACTGGAAATGTGATAGCCCACAAAAGAAGAACGAGAAGGGAAAGGAATCTGCAAATGTTGCAGTAACAAGTTCAAAAATTTCAGTCTACACTGCAAGTTTAATCGCAACTACTGAGGAATGGGTAATGGATTCAGGCTGTACATTTCATATAACTCCTAGGAAAGACCTCATTACAAATTTGGTGGAGTTTGAAGGAAACAAAGTCTACATGGGAAACAACTCATATTGCTCAGTCAAGGGAGTTGGTAAGATCATAATTGAGAATACAGAAGGTAACTTAGTTACCTTAAATGATGTGAGGTATGTACCAGAAATGAGTAGAAATCTAATCTCTTATGGTCAACTGGAAGAACTGGGATGTTACTATCAAGGAAAAGATTTTAACATTCAGTTTTTCAAGAAGAATGGTGACAAGTTTCTATATGGTAAATATCAGAACGACCTATATTTCCTAGAAGGCAAAGTACTAAGCTCAGAAGTTAATGTGGCTAAGGCAACTATTGATGTAACAACGAGATGGCATCATAGATTAGCTCATATGGGAAAAAGATTAATGGAGACTTTGGTCAGAAAGGGTCATCTAAAGAAAGAGGAAATAAAGGCGATGGGATTATGTGAAGCATGTACGTTGGGAAATGCGTGTATGCTTAGTTTTCAAAAGGGAAAACACACTACAAAATGTACTTTAGAGTACATCCATTCGGATTTATGGGGTTCACATAATACTACACCTACCATTTCAGGATGCCAATATTTCATCAGCTTTATTGACGACTACTCTAAGAAAGTATGGATTTAGTTTCTCAGAAGAAAGAGTGATGCATTTCAAGCATTCAAGGACTGAAAAATGTTGATAGAAAACCAAACAGGAAAAAGAATCAAGTGTCTAAGAACTGACAATGAACTCGAGTACTATAACAAACAGTCTGAAGACTTATGCATAGAAGCAAGGATTAAAAGACACAGAACTTGTGCTTATACTCCACATCAAAATGAAGTATCATAAAGAATGAATATGACTATAATGGAAAAAGTGGGGAAAATGCTATCAGAATCAGGCTTATGTGGAGAATTTTGGGCAGAGGCAGCAAATACGACAATATATGTTATAAACAGCCACCAGCATCAATTAACTTTGATGTACCAGAAGAAGTGTGGTATAACTCTAAACTTGAGTATAATCACCTAAGAAGCTTTGAGTGTATAGCATATGTTCACACTATTCAAGACAAAATAAGTCCTAGAGCTGTGAAAGGAGATTTTATTGGCTATGGAATGGAAACTAAAGGTTACCAGATTTGGCTAATAGAAGAAAAGAAGTTGGTGATAAGTATAGATGTGGTCTTTAATGAAGATGAGCTATACAAGGATTATATTGCAGGAAAATAGAAACCTAAGGCTGAGCAAGGAAAAAAAGAAAGGAAATATGAGAAGAGGATAACTTTCAGAGTGAATCTAGAGGAAATAATTGGAGAGGAAGGTCAGCTAAAGGGGATTGCAGGGTCAGGTGGAGCAAGTACATAGTATGTTCCAGAAAGTATCAGTGAGGAAGAGAGTCAATTAAACTCAGGAAATTCAGAAAGGGATGAAACTACTTTGGATGACTACCTATTAGCTCGAGATAGGAAAAGAATAACTGTAAGACCCCCCTCTAGGTTTGAAGAAGCATATCTAGTTGCTTTTGCACTATCAAGTTCAGAAGAAATCGAACTAGAGGAACCTAAAACCTACTGAGAGGCAATGCAGAGTAAAGACAGTGAAAGATGGAATAAAGCATCTCATGAGGAAATGGATTCCCTTATCAGAAATAACACATGGATACTAGTCGATAAACCTCAGAAGCAAAAGGTAATTAGATGCAGATGGCTATTCAAGTTAAAACTAGGCATACCAGGAGTTGAAAAACCAAGATATAAAAGTAGATTAGTCACTAAGGGTTATGCTCAGGTTGAGGGAGTTGATTACAATGATATCTTTGCACTACTAGTTAAACATGTTTCAATTGGGATACTCTTATCTACAGTTACTAATTGGGACATGGAACTAGAACATATGGATGTAAAAACAGCTTTTTCTACATGGAACGCTACAGGAATAAATCTACATGAACCAACCAGAAGGCTATGAGGTAAAAGGCAAAGAAGGAAAAGTTTGTCTGCTAAAGAAATCCTTATACGGTCTAAAGCAGTCACCGAGAGAATGGAATGAAAAGTTCAATGATTTCATGCGTAAACAACATTTTCAGAAGAGTGAGTATGATCCATGCGTGTACTACAAAGGAAAAATAGTTGATGACATGATCTATCTTCTCATATACGTAGATGATATGCTCATTGCATCAACACAGAGACAACAGATTGTGACTCTAAAACAATTACTAAGCAAGCAGTTTGAAATGAAATACCTAGGACTAGCAAGGAAAATTCTAGGCATGGACAATTTCAAAGACAGAAAACAGGGCACAATAAAATTGTCACAAGAAAGCTACATCAAACAGATTCTCAACACATTCAACATGAGTGATAACAGATCAATTTCTACACCCCTTGGGGTTCAGTTCAAGCTAAAGGGCATCTCAACAGGCGAAGAAGAAACTGAGACAGAGGGTATGGAAGGCGTACCTTATACAAGCACAATAAAAAGCTTGATGTATGCAATGGTTGGGTCTCAGCCAAACCTTGCTTATTCCATTGGCATTGTTAGCAGATACATGTAAAAACCAGGAAAAACACATTGGTTAGCAGTTAAATGGATAATGAAATATCTAATAGAAGCGTCAAAGATCAGCTTAACGTTCAAGAATGACAGAAAATTCAGAACTAAGGGTTACTGTAATGCAGATTTGCTTCAGACTTAGATAAGCGCAGATCAATTTCAGGTTATGTTTTCACAATTGGAAACAATACGATAAGCTAGAGATCAAGACTACAAAAAGTAGTAGCATTTTCTACAACATAATCTGAGTACATAACATTATCAAAAGCTAGCAGAGAAGCAATGTGGATATAGGGAATATGCGAAGAAATGAAACTATGTACATGAACAGTTGAAATTTACTGTGATTCTCAAAGAGAAATTTATCTATCAAAGAACAGAATGTGCAGCGAGAGAACAAAGCATATTCAGATAAAGTACAACTACATCAGAGAGGTGACAGAAGACAAAAAGATTAAAGTCACTAAAATCCACACATCAGTCAACTCAGCAGATATGTTCACAAAAGTCATACATGCGGAGAAGTTCAAAGGTTACATGCAGTCTTTGAGAATGGAAAAAGCCTAAGAGGTGTTGCATGAGCTTCCGTCTGGTAGATCTGAAGACGAAAAGCTCAGATCTGTTGGAACTTGCGTAGCTTCAACAGAAAGAAGCAAAAGAAAAATAAATAAAAAGGAACTAGTTTCTACCACTAATTCAAAGGGTAAAGACAGTCATAGGTTCGAGAGTATATGAATGTAGGTATCGATAAAGGTGTTAAGAAGAATAACACTTACATGCAAGGAGATGAATAGTCGCAAAGGTTGTTGATCAAGAGCTGCATCAACAACAAGGAAAAGTAACGATTAGATCTAGTAGTGAAAAAGGCAGAAATAAGGAAAGCTTACTACTTTCTTCGTAAATCTGAAATATGTGGAGAAGAGGTAGGGAGGTTTTTCTTACCGATTTCCTTTTGCTCGGACACAGATCCACCCTTGTAATATCGCCAAGTTCACCGGAAAAAAGAAAAAAAGGTGAGTGAAGATGAACCGACAAATCTTTCAAGAAATGACTAGATCTATGGTTGCATGTTGTCAGGAAACTCAGGAAAAGGAATAAAAGTGAAGGAGACTTATGGAGAAGTTGAGTCGTCACTTGAAGAAGCCAAGATCCTCCGACGATCTTGAACTCCTCTGGAAAAGCAAGATGCGTAAAGGAAGCTGAGCCTAGCTCTGGAAGCTTCAGAGTACCAGAAGTGTTTTTCGCAGAAAAAGGAAGAAGGAAAAACGAAGAAGATGAAAGGAGAAGAAGAGAGAATGTCAAGCGGCTAGGGTTTGACTCTCAGACCAAATGAGTGACAAAGGTGGAGATTGTCGGGTTTTGTTGTCTCAATTCGGTATGTGGGTCAAGCCGGAAGCCCATTAAGTAATTGATTTGCTTAATGGGACACATGCCGACATCGGCCCAAGTTTTTCTGTAGCTCGATTAAGTGATGGGCCGAGCGAAGGCCCAACATCGACTCATCATGAACCTGACCAGAATATAGGCTAGATTCATTCATCTTCTTCCTTAAGTTTTTTTTTTCGTTTTTGCGATTTCACCATTGTTGTAACAGAGAGAGCTTCTATAACAGAGTAACTAAGGTGATAATGGATTCCAGATTTATTTCTGAAGAGAGACGTACTCACTGATTCTCAGTGAGGAACTCTATAAACCTCGAATGTCCAAAATCTCTTTCGCGAACCAAAATCAATTCGAACTAATCGAAACTTCAATTCATTAGTTTGCATTGCAATTGAGCTAAGACAGAACCGATGCTTTGACAAGTTCTTTGAAACTAACGGCGAATTTTAAGATGTATGAAGCATTGGACTGTAGGTCCAAAATGTTGAAATTCAAAAATATTTTATACACCATTTTTTGTCTACACGTTCACTTTTGACAAAAAAAAAAAAAAAATCATATTACAATTTCTCCTGTGGTTGGGACTTTTTTGAATGTTGACTTTTCAATCTTCTTCAAAATACAAATTTACGTTTGAACATTTAAGAATCACTTTGGAAACGTGAAATCAGCCAAATAATAATTACACATTAGGATAACTTCGCCTAATTCTTACTATTAGATTCATAGAAGTCAATCAACGTTCTTAAAGAAGGTTCCATTTTCTTCAGTCTCCAAGAAAGTTCATTGTATCTTTTTCTCCTTTTTAACTTTCAAAGTTTGTAGACCTATTTTCTTTCTAATCATGATTTATTTATTTATCAAAATGGTAACATAATATTAACAACACTTAAAACTACAAAATTGGATTTATAATTTAATCTCTGACAATTAATACGAGGTAACATAACATATAAAAATCAAAATTTGAAGAAAATAATAATAGAGTTGAACATTTAATCACCAAAAACACTTATCTAAATAACTTAGAATTTTAACATTTAACTTTACTTTTCTCAATTGATCTTTACATTCAATCATGAAATTGCAATTAAAAGGAAATACATTTTTTTCATTTCTAGTAGTTTAAATCGATACATAACCCATACGAAATTGGAGTCTTATAAATTTCCGGTTCGTCCATAATTTTCTGAACCGAAACAACTAGATTAACACCAATGTAAGCAGAAAGAAAATCGGAAACCTAAATCGAGTTCTACTAGACTTGGAGAACCAAACCTTAACGTCATCAATCACAGGTCCACACAAAGAGCTCATATCATCCGTCCTAGTATTGTAATAAACACTGTAAAATGCAATCCTTGTACGAGCAGCTTTCGCCGTAAAATTCAGTTCCGATCTTTCAAAAGTTGAGTTTGCTTCCACCATGTAATGAAAGTTCTGAGCTTGATCACCAGCAAATGCCATTACAGCCAATGGTTCCTTACATGTATCTCCTGCGTGTCCGAATGAGAAAGAAAGCTTGTAAGGGAGGTTCGCTTTTGTCTCAACCATTTGAGATATTATGCCTTCTTTGCCTGATAAAAGTTCCATAGCTCGTTTTCCCTCAGGGACAGAGAAGTGGTCTGAGTCAATAAACCGGACTGCTCGGTTCGATTCCACGGTCCATCCAGGAAGAGATGATATTTCTTCGTCTAAGTTTGTCGGAAGCAGAACACCTAAACTCGTGTTCCTAAACATCCATGGACCTTCTTCGAAATCTCCATTAATCACTGCATTATCTGTAAAAAAAAAAGAATAATTGAGGACTTAAATATTGAAATTTGCAGGCAAAAATTTGTAAATCATAAAACTAGGGTGCTGAAAAGAAACATATTAGGAATTGAGGGATTAATTTGCAAAACAAAAAGAAACTTTACCCAGACGTTACCTTTAGGTTTATCAGGAGTGAAGAGCTTCTTAACAGCGATATCGTCGATGATTGGACCACAAGTAGGATCATCCTCCATGCCAGGATTCTTAAATACCAACCGAACGCGATCCTCAACCGCTTCAAACGCCCATGCATATGGATCCCATCCTTGAACGTTATACAACGTTTGCAAGTCAATGTTTTGAGATGCGATCGACTCATTAGAAGAAGCCACTGAAATGTTCAGCGATTCGAACTGTGCACACGTGCGAGCAGCACTGAACGTAACGGAGTAGACTGAGCCTCTTTCCACGGTTAGTTCTTGGCTGATCTCTGCATCGTTTCCTAATCTTACGGCATGTCGACCTTCAGGTACGATTAGGATCATTCCGCCTTGTTTTTGACCGGATCTTATTATCTCCACCGTACCATCGGATCTCCAGCTTGGGATTTCTGAGGAGTCATCGACGATTTCATTACCAGGGAAGCCGTTATATGGTGCTGTCTCAAAGTCTCCGTTTACAACCAATCCTATGAAATGTAATTTCCGTTAAAATAAGAAATTAATTTAAAGGTTTTTTGTAAAATTAACTTTTTTGAGTTACTTTAATTTCAACTTGATTTTTATTTCAGAAAAATGTAAATTAATTCAATGAAATCGAAATTATATGCTATATAATCCTTGTACAGATTTTCGAAGTAGTTTTGATTTACATAAAGCTGTATTGCATAATATTTTTCGATTTAGTAGAATTGATTTGTGTTTTTTTAACGAATGTTAAAGTTTAAAAATTGACAAACTGAAAGATGCACAAAATCCTACTTTTAGAATATATAATATGATGGAGACGTATTAAACTACTGGTCCCTTAATAACACAATCCAGTTTTTTTTTTTTTTTTTTTTTTTTTTTTTTTTTTTATGTTCATATTTGGGCCATATATTCTTTCAGGATTTTGTATTTTACTCAAATAATATCACCCGAAATAAATATTCTCTCTCGCGGTTCTCGTGAGTGTCACACTTATCCTGTGTTAAAAGGAGAAAAGATACGAGGAATTATAGAAATAAATAAGAGCAAAAAAGTGAGTAGAGGAAACACGAGAATTAAACCAATTCCATGTCTCGGGTCCATGCATTAACTTTCGTGGGACTCAACAGTCTCATGACTACTTCAGTCGGTGGTCTTATGTCTAAAGTTACAAGTACCCTTTTCCTTAGGCTAGGTCCTATGTGAGTTAATGTTTGCCTATTTATTACTTTTTTCAAAAAAGGACACGATTAGGGAGTTGAAGAAACCAAATTCGTTTTGAATGTTGAATGACTTGGAGTTGAAGCCAACGGATTAATAAATCAATGAACTAAGGAGGATTTTCCTTGACTTTGTACTCACCATGATGGCGTAAACCTATTCTAAATTAACATACAGACCAACAATCTATTGTTTCCTTGCTGATTGTGATGGCTTAAAATAGGAATTATCAATTGTTACTCTAGGATTAAGTAGCATAACTTTATTATTAATGCATGATCCAAATTTTGTGTGACTTAGATCTCTAAGGAACTTATTGTAGAAAGATGAACTAAGCAGGGCATGGTGAATTAGTGAATCCGAAATCAAATAACTACAGAAGAGAAAGAATCATGCTTTCGTCAACCCATTAACACTATCAGAAAACTAAACACACACTTTTACCAATAACCCTTAGAAAAGTGATGAGATTATGTGAGATAACAACATACCGTCTTCCACAGGAAAAGTTTTGCTGCTGGATTCTGAGAACGATACCAAGGAAAGACCAAACAGCAACACTAGAATGGAAACCCATTTACAACCATTGTTGTTGTAAAGCACCATATCTCCTACTCCTTCTCCGAACAGTGGAAAGTGTTTATGTTTGTCTTTGTGGGCATTTGAGCAAAAGCAGGGAAGTGTAGTCTCCTTTTATCCAAAATCTTTCCAGCTGTTCTTTTTGTTTCTTTTTTGAAATTCGGAATTAAATTGTTTTATCGAATTAAAACGATTATGATTTTGAAGGGTTTGCTTTAAATATAGATAAGAGAAGTTTAGCCAATTTGGGACCCTCTTGAGTCTTGACCACAAACATCGTGGTCTATATCGTAGACATTGGTCTACAACACAGTCGCTACTTAGGTTCGCTTTCACTCATTTATGTAACATGGGACCAATAAGCAATTCTTTTTCTTTGTAAAATATAGAGTAACTACTTGTCTGAGTCCAATAATACCGCTGTGTAGACACATGACATCTATTGGATATTGAGGGAAAATGTTTTGTAATTTTGGAGATATCCAATGTAATGGCGAGTGAGTGTTTTTACCGGCAATACAGACTTTCAAACAGGATCTAACAAAACTGAAATATCCAAGTGCTAATATAGTTTACATAAACATTATCACTAGATGTTGCCAAAGTCTCATATTTTGTTTGCTGATATATATCAGGGAGAGCCCTAAACCCAGACATGAATGCAATGTAAACGTGAAGATGAGTCGAAACTCTAAACAAGATGGTTGATGATTGATACTGTATTACAATTCTTCTGCATACTTTACGGTTTCACCTTACAATACTATATCCGAATTTCAGATACTAAATTCTTCTGCATACTTCACGGTTTGGACCAAAAGGACACTAAACAATCGCTTAAAGCCTCCGACTTTGAACATAAGGAAACTGTCTATGAGTTATCCACCTACTTTTTCAACATTATATTCCCATGTAGTAGTACTAGTTCATGAGGTCTTGACCTTACTTAACAATGCATCAACCTCCAATCCATGACCCTATGACTTCAACAAGATTTGCTAAAATAAAAACACACTCCTTTGTAAGATAATGATAAAAAGAGTAAGACTTGTGTTAAGCAAAAAAAGAAGATATTCTAATGGTGCTTAACTTATTCAACTAGAATTGCTAGGATAATCGTTATCCTGAGTGAGATCGTAAACAAAGAGCAGAACTTGTGATAACCAAACTAAGTATTGCAATGGTGTTTAAAATGTTTCCACCATCATACAAACAGCTACTTGAGGTAATTGTATTTTACCACAAAATTTAGTAGCTTTAGAAGTTCTTTAATTCCTTGAAGCCATTTCTCCAAAATTTTCTTCTCTGAAACAAAACATCATTCATCATCATCTCTAAGTAACGTATACAAATGCAGAACAATAAGAAGAATTAAACACTTACTTGGTTACAGTCACAAATTGCAGCTACCAAGAAGATTTCGTAATGCCCATCAAAGCACCTTTAGATGCTAATCCACGGAAAACGATTCGAGAAACCCGAAACAGCTCAGTCACAGAACGAGATCGACCCGTGAACACACATCGATTTCTGATCCTCGCAAATGAACTGTTTCTCGGCAATTTCGAGAGCTTATAACGATTCTTGTCTCTCATTTCGCTAGGAAGATCTGGATCTTTACAAAAGGCTTTGTAGAGCTTTCTCCTCAGTTCAAATCTAGCCGCGAGCAATCTACGTCTGTGATCAGCACTGTTTCGCTTCACGCCTTGCTCTGTACCACTATGCTTCGGTCCCGATTTCACATGCGTCATTGTGAATTGTCTAGCTTGAATTTGACTGACATTGTTTGGATTCTTTACCATAGATCGGCATAACATCATCGAGGAAGCTGAATTCGATTGATATAGCGAACCTTGGCAATAGGGATATACATTGCATAGGACTCCTCGGAGATTAGCCATTGATTCCAGAGATTTGGGGAAACGTCGCCGTGAAAGTGATTTAGGGCTTCGGTTCTCTGTGAGAAGAAAGGAAGATTCAGATTTAACAATAGTTTTGGGCTTATTTCCAATTTTGTTAGGCCCACGAAACCATTGTCGAAGCTTCACCTTAGATGTTTGACCCATGATTTTATAATGCTAGCATATACATCGGAGTTTTATACATATCAGAGAATCCGATCAAAGATAACACAAGACCTGAGTTATACTAAGAATCCGTTATACTGAAAGGTTGATTGGTAAAGATGTTGAAAAATTAAAGTTGATAGCAGTTGAAGCGCGAGCTAAAATTTGGGAGCTAATAACTGAGAGTTGAGAACTAAAAGCGGTAAGTCGAGAGCTGAGAACTAGAATCGAGAGTTGCGAGTCGAGAGCTGTGAATTGTAAATTATTATATATATATATATATTTTAAATAAAAAATATTGATTAAAAATATATTTGAATTAAAATTAAAAATTAAAAATAGATTATTACATTTAGAAATAAAAAAACGACAAGACTAAATAAAAACAAAAATTTATCTACGTGTTCTCCATATTTGTTCTGCAATGTTGTTATGAACATCAACCGTGTATACATCACATGCAGGCACATAATTTTTTCTTTTAATGTCTTCCTCTTTGTCATCATCTTCTCAATATGACATTTGAAACAATTCATTTTCCATTTGTTCATATTCTTCAAAATCTTCATCAATATTTTCTGATTTCTGTGTCTAACTATGTAACACCATAGCCGCTACGAAAATCTTACACTGAGTTTCTAGATCATATCGTGATGGGTTTCTGATAATAGCAAACTTTTCTTTTCACACTCCAGATGTTCGCTCAATCACCAGAACGTAAAGAAGAATGACACTTATTAAATGTTTCATTCTCATTTGTTGGTGGCCCTCTCCGCCATTGATGTTGAAGATATCTAATTCGACGTATGGTGCAAGATATCTTTTTCTGTTAGGGTACCCAAAATCAATAAGCAAACGTTTTGTGCACAATATGTTAGTATCTTCGAATCATGTGCTCTTCCGGGTGTCCCCAAATATGTATATATGAATTCTATGTTGAAGTTACATATTGCAAGCACGTTCATGGTAGGATGTTGCTTCCTTAAATTCTAATACTTTTCTTTTTTTTTGTCACTTCCAACTCGCACTGACACATGTGTACCATCAAGAACTCCAATGCAAGCACTAAAAAATGGATAATATCTTCTATGAGACTCTAGAATGGGGGTGTACCTTTCAAAATTTATTTTCTTCAGGTTTTATAATGTCTTGATACATGCGAACAAGTGCATCCAAAACCTCATAAAACTTTCTGTATACCGTCTCTTGATTGTGTTGATAGTAACATCCAATTGATCGTTGCACTTCATCATGTGCAACTGTCTCAAGAAACATCGCAACAACCTCTTCTAATCCACATTCTTTTGGTTCTTACAATCTATAATCTATCTTCAATCTCTTACACATATTTCAAAAAGTCTCTTGATATACTCGCAGTTTCATAACACTCTCGATCGTGAGCATTTATCATTTGCATAGTATTCACAATTTCGATAAATTCTCATTTAGTTTTTATCACGATTTAGATCCAAACATTCATTCTCGATCAGAAGTACAACTACTTTCAGCAAAATTTGATTCTACCAAATAATTAATTCCTAGAAAATACAAAATGTCTTTTAGCATATATAAATCACATTATTAACATCAATAAATAATAATCGTTACTTCCAGAAAAAGAAAACATGACTATAAAAATACAACTATATTTAAATTATATATTATATTTAGTTTTATGGTTTAACACAATTGGAGATTATATCTAGGTGCAATTTTTCATGTAAATTTCTTGTGTATCTATTTAACTATATTTTGTTGTTCAATATATCATTCCATTGAGAGTTGCAATTTTTGTATGATCACACATTTTAAAACATAACTAGGATTATATCACGTTATAGAGATTTGATTATTTTTAACTCGTGTTAATTTGATTTTTAGACTCGTATTGATATTTTAAATACTGTTTTACAAGACTAAAAATCGAACCAAAATCAACCATAATTAGAGGAAACAAATTTGAAGCGAACCCGACAAAATACCGTAATGAGTCCTAATTCTATGTATTTAAAAAACGAAACCCAAAGTGGAACCAAGTTTTAGTTGTTTTATTGAAACATTTTTAGTTTTGTTAAATGAAAATACTCGAACCTAAACTCAATGTATAACGAACCGAATCATATCCGAAAAAATAAAAATACTCGAATAAATATCAAATCAAAAGAACTAAAATATCGAATTAGAGAAACCAAACTAGACAAAATACCAATAAATAGGTTTTACATCTATGTACTCGGAAAACTGAATCTAAATTCAAACTAAAACCGAATCAAAAATTAAATTATACCCATAAACTTTTATTAATTTTTAGTTTTTTCTGATAGTTTTTAATTTTATATAAAAATATGTAACAAAATCCACTATAAACCTATTTTTAAAGGTAATTATAAAACCTTATCTTAATTTTTATTGTAAAGTTCATAACATAATGAAAATGAAATTGTTTTCTATTTTAATATATAATATTTTATTTAAATTTATTTCAAAAAAAATAAAATCTTAATGTTAATAAGAACATAAATAATAATTTTGTATAAAACAATGATAGTATACTTCTTAAAGAATTACCTCTTGGGATGGTGTTATTGAATCTTCCGCAGAACTTGCCATATTTATATTAAAAACTTTACTATAGACATTAATTTTTTCAAATTAAACATCACTAAATGGCTTATGATTCAAGTTTCGATTACAAAATAAAATAAAAAGAACGCGTTTTTATAGAAATGAGCAAAATATACACATACTAGAAGTCATCAAAAAATATATAATTGTTGGAACACTAATTTCAGAGAAAGAGATCAACATATATTTGTTTACCTCATAACTTGTTATGGACTAAATTGAGTAAAGATTTGGAGATATGAGATTGTTATTTATATGACCTTGTAAATATTTTTGTTTTAAACTTTTATTAACACAGCTTAATTTTAAATTTTAAGTGTTGTTTTTTTAACTTAATTTAATTTATAAGATAAAAGAGAGCCAATGCTAAGAAACATAATGAACAAAATATAGTGATTTTTGGATAGCCCTCTAATATTGCAAACCAAAAAAAATCTGTTTTGAAGTTTAAAGCACGAGAGATAAAAAAAGAGAGAAAGAGCTAAAAAGACATTTGAGACAAACAAATTCTTCCAATAACAAGGTGAAAGCTGGCCAATTCCCTGGATCAACCACCATCATCAAAATTTCCTTACTATCAACTCCAAAAGTCACTTCCTTATACTAAAAGGAGACTAGAGAGGACATAGTCCAAAGAAGAGTTTCGAACTCAGCATGAAGAGAAAACAAATAACGATGAATGCCCCGTGCGTCCATATAGACCCTATCGCCTCCATCAGCAAAGCAGTACCAATCAAGCCTAGAAAAATACTCAAAATTCTTCTAAGGGTCATCTACGAAGCAGCGACAACTCGTAAAAGCCAGGTCAACAACTAAAGGGCGGAAAATAATATTTCTGACTCCCCAACGTCCCAGAGAACCCTCCGAAGAGCAACAATCTTCAGACGAAATTTTCGCATTCGGAGAAAACCAAGAAACTGCCTCCTCTTCCGCGTGGCGAACAATATCTCGAGGCTCCCTATCAATATTAGAGAAAATTTTATCGTTCTTAGTTTTCCTAATGAACTACAATTGCCAAAGGAAACTACGTTTATCTATCGTTGGAAGACCCGTTAAAAAATGAAGTCTAAGTTGGAGAAAACATAATAATCCGAGAAGACATCCATAACAGAAGAGATGGTGGATAAAACCCTAGTCTGAAGCGCCAAACGACATACAAAAAGAACATGATTAAGTGTTCTATACTGTGCTTCGCAACACCCACAACGCCATCCCGAGCAATACATCGCTAGACTAGTTTAGAAACAAGAGCAAGATGACCAAAAATAGCTTGAAAAAGAACATGCCTGATCTTTGACAAACACTTCACTTTCTAAACTTGTTGATTTAGGCCTCAATATTAGGACCAAAATGCACGTCTGATCCAAAAATGTTCATCTCAGCCCAATATCCTGATTCAACTGATTAACGAACAAATTTGGTAAAATGCCACCCAAAGCAGGTCCCTTTACTCCATTAAGAAATGTGAATTCCCAAGAAAATACTTGCATCATTAGGATACAACAATTGATGAACCAATGTAATACGCCAACTCTTAGTGGAATGATAAATAAGTTTATCCACTGTCAACTCCGAGTAATACAAAAATTGTTCACCCATAGCAGGGCGAAGAACCACATATGCAACCCAATAATCCTGCCACTCTGAGATAGACTCACCAGTGCCTACCCACTTTATTATACCCTTACTTACCACATATCTTGTTGAGATAATACTCCTCCAACCATAAGAGTGAGAGTACACCCGCTTTGGAATCAATGGATTTGAATTCTGAAAAAACGACCCTTTAACACTTGGCAAATAAGGACTCAGATAATTAATTAGGCGTCATAAATTCTTAGCTAACAACGTTGTATTAAGTTCCTCAATTGCTCGAAACCCATACCACCTTCATTCTTTGATTTATATAACTTATCCCAAGTAAACCAATAAATACCCTTAGACGTATTAGAGGTCTTCCACCAGAAATCCAAAACTACTGTCGTAATCTTAGACGTCAGCAATTTTGGAAGTCTTAAACAAGACATAATATAGGATGGAAGGGCAAACAAAACTGATTTAATTAGAATCTCCTTCCCACCACGAGAGAGAAACTTGTAAGACCACTTTATTTTGTCACGAACAAAAGAAAAAACCTTTTTTTAGGACCCTCTATGCTTTATGGTAATCCTAAATAAGACCTCGTTCCTACTAATTGATGTATGCCAAGAATCTGTTGCATCTCTAATCTTGTAATACCACCCCTTGATGTCCAAACTGGATAAAAGACTTAGTAAAGTTAATTTTCTGGCCTGAGAGTCATTCATACTCTTGTAAAGTTTATAATATTACAGTAGCCTCTACCGAATTAGCCTTACAGAAGAACAAGCTATCATTTGCAAAGAACAAACGTGACATCGAAAGGCTATCACGAGTCATTTATTATATTTTGACTGACTTAACAAAGACGTCAACATCTCATTACATATAATAAAAAAATACGGAGACAGAGGGTCTCCCTAATGAAGGCCATGATGTGGACAAATATGCCCATGTGGTTCCACATTCACCAGCACCGAATATCCCACTGAGCGAGTATAAAACATCACACACAAAACACAACGATCATGAATACCAAATCAAAGAAGAAGGTTCTCCAAGAAGTCATATTCTAGTCGATCATATGTTTTACTCATATAAGTTTTAACAGCCATAAATTTACCTATGACAGCTCTATTAGTCCTCAAAGCATGAAAAATCTCTTGAGCGATAAAGATATTAGACGCCACAAAACATAATATTATTGAGTATTATAGACTAAATTAGGAAATATCCTTTCCAACCTTAAAAAAAATCCTTAAAATCAACTTATAACCAACATTACAAAAACCTAAAGGTCGAATTTATGATATTCAAGTCGGACGATTAAATTTTAGAACTAGACAAATATTTGTATGATTCAAAATTTTGGATCAAACACTCGTGACACCAAAAAATTATTAATCAAGTGCACAAAATCATCCTTAATAACCCCCAAGAATTTTGGAAAAACAAAGCCGTCATGCCATCACGCCTTGGAGCTTTCTCTGTATCCACTAGGAACAGAGTCCTTCATAGCTCCTCTTCCGAGACCGGTGCCAAAAGGGAGTTGTTCCAATTATCCAAAACCCATGGGGTAATACTAAGTAGTGAATTACCGAAATGAATGAACTCTTGAGAAGAGAAAACCTCAGTAAAATAAAGAATGGCCTCCGTAGCAATGTCAAACTCTTGTGAAATCTAAGAATTTAAACAATTCAAAAGACTAGTAATCATGTTTCGTGTTCGACGCATCTTCGTTTGAGCGTGAAAAAATCTAGTATTATTATCACCTTACCTCAACCACCTGTTTCGACTCTTTTGCTTCCAAAACATCTCGTCATCCCGATAAGCACCAAGTAAATCCCAGTAGTTTCGAAGAATGTCAAAAGGCGTACTAGATTTACACTCTTCAAACGTTCTAACAAAGCCTTAGCATGCCCAATCCGTTCTCGACTAGATGGAACATTAAGAGACTGCCATCGCGAAAGTTCACATCTACAATTTTATATGATTTCTTGTGCCGAGGCAAATTTCAATATATAGTCCAACCATATTTAATTGTGTCATGAACTCCTGGTTTACCTAACCATCTTTTATCAAAAACAAAACCAACTCGTTCTTTAACACGAGGCCCCTAAGGACCCACCAAAAGAGGACAGTGATAAGACCCAATCATTGCCAAATACCAAGTTGGAAATAAGGAATGCTAGTTCAAGTTACCAAACACTATATAAAATTTACAACGAACCAAACCCGATTGACAAACACCCTTCCAAAACTAAGAGGTCTAAGGAAATTCTACGAGACCACATATTCTAAGCATGTCATAAAAAGGAATATAAGAAGAAGCACTACAAAGAGGATCCTGATTTCTCAAGATTTCCCGAAAATTCATTAAAATCGCCAACAATTAGCCATGACCCATATCTAGAAAGACAATACCGAATCAAACGTTCTCAAACATCCGAGACATCTGAATTGGATCATCGTAAACAAATGAAACATAACATATTGTACCTTCCACCATGAAGGAAACATCTATTGAAATTTTATCCTTAAAAGTAAAGATCCAATAGAAAATCATTCGACAAAAGTAAAATGAGCCCGACGCTAGCTCCAACAGGCTCAACAAATATAAAATTAGCTAAACCTAAATTTATTACTGAATTTTCAAAATACAGATAACTTTTTTTGGTCTCACACAGAAAAAAAAAGGTTTATTCCTAACAACAATATCCCTTACAAAACTAAAAGAAACAGAGCTACCAATGCCCTGATCATTCCAACTTAGAAATTTAATCATTAGAACTTAAACTATGCAGACGACACCCCCACCCTCAACACCGCCCACTCCTGCATTTTCCTTGTTTCCCCGAGCACCAGACTTAGAATATACACCAGATTTAGAACCCTTGCGACGAGGTGAAATAAAACCCTCCACTTGACGTTTCTCTGAACTTGCGCCACATAGTTTTAAAGTAATCTTATTATACCTAGCTGATCCACAGCACCTTGACTTTAGAACATTCCTCCTCCACTTGTGACAACAGAGCAACGTCGCCCTCATTCACATAAACCAAAACCAGCCACAACATCAGTTAAGACCTTAACATCACACTGCATAACTTTAACATCCTCAAGTTCTGGAAGAAGCTTGCGACGTGTTTGAGGTGTTGCAGTTGATGAACCAAATGGAACCAAATCACTTGCAACTTGAGTATCCATCACCATAAAGCCCAACGGAGCAACAACAATACCCAGAGCAAAAACAGAATTTGAATCTATGAGATTACCATTTGAAACAATGTCCTTGCGCACAAAATTATTGGCACCTGAAGCCCTAGGTAACTCAGATGCACGACGAGAAGAGTGCCATGAATTCACTCCGTGTCTACCACAGAAAATGGGACAAGGAAAAAAATGTTAATGTACTAGGTAGAACCGCAGAACAACACCCTAAATAGGAGTAGATGTCAACCAAAGAAAACCATCGACAATTACGGCAACAGATGGAAGACCAAGCCAGATCAAAGTGAATTTGAAACCAATCTTCAAAAATCAAAAAGCGCAGAACGCAGAGTAGGTAATGTTTTTGAATTTGAAAATTCGAGAACGACAAACCCCACCAATCCAACCATAGAGGAACAGAATCCCAACAATGAATAAATAAAAAGAAGCCCTTTGAAACCAATCTAATAAAGAACCGACAATCACCCAAAATAGTCATCGAGATCTAGAAGAGATAACACATGAAAACTTAACCCTTTAGAAACCAAGACCACGAGGACTCTTGAAACCACACGAAAAATTGAGATGAGAATCATAAGAGAAAGAGACAAAACGAAATCGATATAGATGAATAATCGCCGTATCTATCGTTGGAGAGCATCGTCCAAGAGAGAGAAATATACTTTTACTTAGTTTATTCGACTTTCTTTTGAACTTTAGTTTAAATGTGATTATTTTAACTGAATTTCAAAGTTTTATTTAATAAAATATTTGTTTTAAAATTATATATTTCGTTTCCATATAATAAAAAGAATAACAAAAGCATATATGTGTAGAATATTCTAAAAACTAGGATTATTCGGTTGAATTTTGTTTTTTTTATCATAAAATCAAATTCAAATTTATAGTTTTTTTTTCCAAAAAGTCTACTGGCTTTTAATTCCCACTACTACTAGTGATAGAAAGTTTGATTCCTAGTGCATTCAAGATTTATAAAGTGACTACACCACTGTACCACCTGTCCTTGGCATTCAAAATTATAATTTTGAATTTTTAATATTGTTTTATACATAAAAGAAAAATGAGAAGTAAACATAAAAATTGTCCATCGTTTTGTATAAGATGGTCTTAATTTTTTGATGAAATAAATGGCCAACAAGGATGTATATTGCTAATACTCTAGTTTAGAGCAATTATTAATTTATCATAGACAAATTGAAAAACTCCAAAGAAACATTAATACAATATAATAAGTTAATTATCGGGAAAGAAAAAAAGATTATTAAAAAAGGAAAACAGTTTTTAAAATAAAATCCTAGTCAAGTGACATCCAATCAATTAATCATGTTTTTTCCTTCAAAATACTAAATCTTCTTTTTCTGATGATCCAAGGTATTTAATTGAGACCCAAATAAATTTGTTGCTATGATCCAAAAAAGATATTTTGAGTAATTTACCCAACATATTTGAATGGATTTAAAACTTCAAATGTCTCGCAATCACTATTCAGACGATTCAACTTATCTTGATTATCTTATTTGTTAGATGATTTCAATTTTACATTTCCATGGGATGCATTCTTTTCTGTTGGGCCAGCTAGTTTCACTTCTTCATCCGATTCCACTATTTATGAAAGTGAACCACATGTTTTGAGGCACTTGTTTTGGTTCAACACAAGGTTGCCACTTCTCATTTACAAAAATTGTCACTCGGAAATATATACGATCTAACAAAAGAACATCTTGTAAAGAGTGTGTTTTTAATTTTGTTATTTCTTGACAACTATGTAATATAATAATATAATAATTTAGTATATAAATATTCACTAAATTTTTACTATATACTATATTAATAAAATTTACAAAATAATTTAATAATTTACAAACAAAATTTAGCTAAATTATTTAAAAAAATTGAACGTAATTAGTTTATTCCACCACCAATCTGATAACATATCAAATTCTCCAAACCCTTTAAATCCTATTCTAGTAGCATTTTTTGGGTTACACGCTTGTAAATATCAAATTGCGGTTTAAGCGATGTTTGAATTTTCCGATGTCATATTCTCCAAACCCTCAAATGTTTAATGAAGGGTTTTGTGCCATTAAGTACCTCATATGGCGATATATCTTGTAAGATTTTGGTTGGAAGGCGATTAATGAGGTAGCATGCCATCAAAACAGCATCTCCCCAATATCTCTTAGGAACTTTCATATGGTACATCATGGCCCTTGAAGTTTCCATGAGATGTCGGTTCTTTCTTTCTGCCACACCATTTTGTTTTGGAGTATGTGGGCAACTTGTTTGGTGAATTATGCCACATTTGTTCAAGTGATCTTTAAACTTGATGCTTGTATATTCACCGCCATTGTCCGATCTTAGTACCATTATTTTGGAATTAAATTGGTTAGTTACATAGTTTTGAAAATTTATGAAGGCATCAAAAACCCGGTCCGTAGAGGCCATCAAGGTAACCCAAGTATATTTTGATTTTTCATCAATGAAAGTTACAAAATATTTTAGGTTATCTTTAGAGGAACAATATGATGTCCAAACATTTGAGTGAATTAAATCATAATAATTTGCATAAAGAGTACTAGATTTCGGAAAAATAGACTTGCGATTTTTCCCTAAAATACAAGCCTCACAAGAACTATGATCAAAAAAGTTTTTAGGCATAATTAAACTTAAAGCCCAAGAGTGGGGATGACCCAATCTAGCATGTCAAACTGAATTAAAACATGAACCAACATTAGATTCTAAATTGCTAATGGAAACATAGTGTAAAGCATTTGGAACCAATTTTTCTTCTAGGACATATAACCCATCTTTGGTCTTTCCTCCTCCAAGTGTTTTTCCACTCTTAATATCCTGAAATTGTACATGGTTATGATCAAATATAGCATAACAATTTAAATCGGATGTGGTTTTCTTAACCAAAAAAAGATTAGAGGTAAATTTTGGCATATAAAAGACTTTTGTTCTTCTATTGAATACTTCCAAATCTCATATTCCATTGATTGGTACCTTCTCACCACTACCCAAAATAACATTTCCTATAGTTGGTCAGACCCGAACATTTTGCTACCTTGTCCGAACCACTATCAATCCGGTCAAACATCCATCTTGTCTGAAGCCCACAAACCTATCCGAATTTTAAGGACTATGTCTGAAACCACAAACTTAACTTATTTTCGACGTACATTCGTATTTGTAAAACTCTATCTTAACTAACCCTAACTTTTTGCTAAAACTCTATCTTAACTAACCAACTTCCCTCAAACCAATTTAGAATCACCCGAAGATTCGTAAAAAGCGGGTGTTACACCCACCTTCTTACATTGCAACCTAACTTCATGTGTAAATTTATGCAAATTATAGTTGGAAGCAAATTTTTTCTTAAACGAGAGTATGACATAATAGTCACTAATTTGTTTAAATTAGAATGAACAAATGAATTTACTGTATAAAATAGACATGATTTTAGAGAGTTTAGAAAAACTGATTTTGATGACTGAGGAGCTTTCAAACACCTTATTGGCTTATTTTATAATATATACATTAGTTATTTTTGGGTCTAATTTGATGTATACCAATTTTCTTTTCATTATTTCTTGAAAGATTAACACCAAATTCTAGAAATTATTGAATTCTGTCTTCAATCGTTTTATCTTTTGCCTAACTTTAAATTTCTTTTTTTGCCGTCTTCAATTTCTTTCTTAAGAGACTCCATCACTTTTTTGAACTCATCGAATGTAACTTGTTCAATCTCACATTCTTCTGAGCCCCCAGGCCAATGGAGACCCATTTGAATCTCTCTAAACCTGTTGAATGTCTCCTCCACTTCCTTCTCAGAATCTTCTCGAAGATAATGAATTATAGTCTGAGATATAAGTGAGATTAACAATAAGCAAAAAATAGAAAGATAAAAAGACTTTAGAGATTACTATATATGATGACTTGCCTGGTAAAGAGGACGTCTTGCATCCGTTATGACCTCATCTTCTAAACACTTACATTTTGAAACTTCTTCTATGTTTCCCTATTTCAAAGAATCTAATTATTACAAAGACATAAAGTCTTGTATGTGAGAAATGAAATTAGAGAGCAAACCAAGTAGATCAACATCTCCACAAGCAACATCTCAATCTCATAAGCTTCATGACCTTTCCCTTCTTTTCTTGCTTTCTCGAGTGCTTTCTTCAATAATTCCACTCCTTTTGCTTCTTTTCCACTCATTTCCATCTTCACAATATCTCTCTGCATTGGAGAAGAAGTTAATAAGGGTTCTAACAAAGTGAAATTTGACCTGAAAGAGCAAAGAAGTTAAGTATTATATATACGAATAACCTGAAGCAACCCAAAGTCTGGATTTTCCTTGGACAGCAATGATTCGAAGTCAGCCTCAGCATTGGAAAGGCAAGAAGTATCAATACGGTATGAGTGCAAATCAAGTAATCTCTGCAATGCTAATTTCCCTCCTCGAACAGCTCCCATTGAAACAGATTTTGAGAGGGTTCTCTTATATCTTCCTGAAGAAACTTCCTTACTACCCATGTCTTTAGAATTACCATCTCTTCTTTGTTCTAGATCGTTTTTACCGATGTTTTTTCTGCTATCTCGACCATGCTTATCGTCTTTCTTTCTCCATAAACCCTGCTTTATATAGCTCCAAGCGACATAAGCCCCAGCTAGGAACACAACCGGAGCAACAGCTGCTCCATACTTGGTCTTCATTCTGAACTTGTTTTTGGATTGATTTACCATATACTATTTGTTTGTCAGATTGTTTTGTGTTAGAAATGTCAAATATTGAAAGCTATCCTTTATTGGAAGTTGCTTTAATACAAATAATTGGATTGGAAATGCATGAGGAAAGCATTGAAGTTATTCTAATGTTTTTTTGTGTGAAAGAGTTATTCTAATGTTGATCTTGACTCGTACGTAAAGGAACTATTATACTTTAACTGAGGAGAGATCACTAACAAAGAATATATCGTCATGGGTGATTCCAGATTTTTTAAACTGTGGAAAAGAATAATATTCTCTTAATTGATCCTAATCAAACGAAAAAAAAAAATTTATCTTAGAATTTGGAAAATTAGAGGATAACAAAACAGTAGATTAAACGTGAAACCCGTGAGTATGTACTTAATTGGTTGTTTAAGAACAATCTTTATCCCTTCCTGTCAAATTGAAGTTATTTCTGTCGGAAGCAACAAATTGATGCTTTCCTTCACAAACCCTAAAACTCTCAAATGTTAATTCTATGTATGTAGAGAAACTAATAACAACAATATCAACAGCCAGTCAATCCCTTACACAAAGATCAACCAATTCATTTATCACTATTATTTTGACACATAGTAAGAAAAAATGGCTTCTACATTTCTTATAGGCCATACTCAGAAACTCACACTTCCTTATTCAAATTGTACCTCCACTTCTAAACCAACACTTAGATCTCAAAACCCTTTTCTTAGTTTCTTCTCCAATGGTGGTAAAAGCGGCCGTTTGTTCATGATCAGACCACCAATAATAGCCAAATACAACAGCAAAATCAATAATTCCGATGATAAAAAGGTAGTAGCACCATCAAAAATGGCTGCAGGAGCATCTCTTGCTCTTGCTTGTGCCTTAAGTATCTTTGGCTTCAAGATAAACAATATGAGCTACACTGCCATTGCAGCTGCGACTCCAAGCGCTGCCGATATGATCATATCCGGGAAGCCAACCTTGGATATGTCCGGAATGAATCCTTTGCCGGCTAAGTTCGCATTGAGGTCTCTCTTTGAAGTGACCTCAATGCTAGCTTCCGCTAAACCCATTCCTTCTCAAAAATCATTCAATCTTCAGAAACTCCCTTCTTTCCCTTCAAAGGAAGATATTGATTCTATTAAGGTACAAGCTGCAAACAAACATAAATATATTTCTTAAATTTTAGACATGTAAGTTATTGATCCTTTTTGACTAATTTAAGACTAGCTAGGAGCGTTGAACCAATAGAAACAAATTATTAGGTTTTTTTTTCCTTTTTCTTTTTAAATTGGTTTTAGAGATTATTTTTTTGTTAATACCAAAAAAAGAAAATAATTAACCAACAAACAAGAATACATTTTTGTAGTTCGAGTTATTCTAATCTAGTGGGTAATGATTCACAAATGACTTTGGCATCAGGGTTTTTCTTCTCTACTATAAGAAGTAGATTAAAAAAAGGTTTAAATGAGATCAATCGGGTCTCGTCAATTCATTGACAAGAAAATACATTTACTTAAATATTTATACTTCTTCTGAATTCACTTAGGTATTTCTCTTCATAATATTAATGTGTCTACTCAATGATTTTAAAAATTGCGACTAACTAATATTTTAGATAGAGGCGGTAAGAAAGATGAAGGAAGGAAGAAGTGAGGAAGCAGTGCAGCTCCTTCGGGACGCAAACAAGCGATACAAAAACGAGCCTGAGGCTGAATTTAACGTCCAGATGGCTCTTGTTGAGATTCTTATATTGCTGGTATTTTATTTTTTCCTATTGTCATATATGAATCTTTTATGCATAGTTATAAAATGCATTTAAAAAAAAGAAAGTTATACAAATGCAATATCTTGTTTTATCTGAGATTAATGGTTAATTTAATTGGACAATATTCCAGGAAAGGTATGAAGAAGCTGGTGAGTATGGTTGTCTAAATGATGACAATGCTCAGATCTCTGATATTAGGATCCCTCTTTACAAGGTTCATAAACATAACAAACCTCCATTTACTTATGTCTTAATTAAGGTATTAATCGAAATTATATTATTGTGGTAGGCAATTATATACACAATGCTAGACAAAGACACAGAAGCCAAGCAGTATTGGAAAGAGTTCAGAAAATCTATTGGAGAAGGATTTGATCCTTTCAGCTTCCAAGATTAATCGTTAGCTCATTATTATTATTGGGATAAAGTAAATAAATAATACTTTTAGAACAATTACATTACGCGATAAAATAATAAAAATGCCAAATTTACTGCATAAATATCGAAAACAAACAAGAATCTGTATTTAACAAAAAAAAACAGAATCTGTAGAATATGTTTCACAAAGTTTGGGCTTTAATCGGTGGAGATCCTTGGAAATGATGAGCACTTAATTAATATATAAACCGCCTAAATATATGAATATAGTCACGAATCTCTCTTCTTCTTTTTGGTTTATCGACACGAATCACTTTGAAAAACTAAAAAATCATTTAGATGATGTTGATAGAGCCATTACATAAAGCGACAATGTTATTTCCTGCACAACTACGTACGCACACACACTCTCATGAAAAGATATCTCCAACTCCGAGGTCGATCACCGCGTGAAAATAGATTCTATATAACAAAAATGTTTAAATATAATCGATGCATTGCTTCACCCAGTATTCCGACAGAAGTACAATGTCTCCATGTATAAATACAAAACATACTAATAATAGAAACATGAATTCGATTGCTACTTACAAACCAGACGACGATGTAGCTTGTGAACAACGTATGACAATCACGTGATCTCTAAATGTTCTGTGCTTGTTGTTTAATACTATCCACTCATCATTTTGTTACACGTGGCGATACGGGGGGCTTTACTGAATAATATCGAGAAACAAATCGACGTCGATTCGAATGTTATATATAAAGTAATAAATCTAAACACAGAAATACAAAATGTGGTGGTTATTTAGGTTACCTCTTAACGAAGATTGGAACGTATATACGTATGCATTTCATTCATATGATGACGTATATAAAGGTGAAGATTGGAACGTGCATGCATTACATATAGACAAACGCACGAGCAAACTCTTCAAGCCCAAAAATAGAGATGAGACATGTGGAGGCTAAAGGTCCCATGCACTTCCACATGTTGAGTTATTTGGGAACTACATTTATAGAGTATATTGTATTATTTCTTTTAACAATTATATTAATAAAACCTAATCTATTAATTAAACTAAAAACTATATTATACGGGGGTTACATGATTTTTGGAAATCGAAATCTAGTAAAAAAAATTGCGAAATTCTTTGACAAAAGTCACTTATTGTTATTGACACTAAAAGCAAAAGGAACCTTTTATTAAGGGTGTGAATAGACTTTTTTAAAGATACTTTCACTATAACCCTAAAAATCTAAAGGAAAAAAAGTTTATACCTAATCATGTAGCCAAAAGCGAAACTTTATTTAGATATATTTCCAAAAGTTCCAACTAGTTATGTGCCCAAAACGGAAGAACATAAATCTTCTTTATTTCGTTTACATTCATTTCCTTCCTTTATCTTTTAGTTTTTGTAGCATTCAATACTGTTGTTTATGATTCAGTCCTATTCATTCCAAATGCGTTTTAATTTTGTTGATATATATAGAATCATTCAACTGAAACTAGTGGAATTCAAATTTATTACATAATGTTAAAGTAGATTAGATATAAACCAATTAACAACTGAACTACTTGTTTTTGACTCCAAATACATTTTATCAAATTAACATGAATAAATCCTTAATGATTATTAATTAAATATATAATTACTCAATCATATTCAATTCTACCATGTCTTTAGTGGCAGGTGATGTTTGCTGCTGACAACTCGAAAATCTTAACTAAAATGGTGGTTTCTGCTCAAAATTAACTTTTTCTCTATATTTGGAAGACATGTAAAATTTAATAGTGTATTTAGTAGTTCATCAATCTCTTATATACCCCAGTGTTAAATTATAAAGTCAATTCATTAATCCGGAATGTTAGAAGATTACTTTGGAATCACCTTTTGCAAACATTAATTCGTTATTTTAGTTTTCTGATATACCATAATGAATCCATTATGATATTGGCTGACAAAATAATATATCTATAACTATTAATGTATAAAAAAACTTAGAATCCTAATTAATCAGATAAAATATTCCTTTTTAACAAACCATAAATTTGCTAAATGAAAGAAAAATAGAAGCTTTTCAAAAGAAGATATACTAAAAACCCTAAATTTTCCAAATTCTTCTTATTCAAGTAGTTAAATACCCGACTAAATTTTATCAATCTAATTATTGAAAAAATAAATAAAATAATATACTGTCATGTCCCTTTTCGTCATGGAAAAAAAAAACAAAAACAGCGGCTATAAATAAGAAAATACCATTTTCATCAAATTCACTCTCTTAAAAGTTTCTGACTTCGTTTCTATCTTTCAACAATATTCTTCAAATTCAAGTTTTTATATAAAACAATGGTCGTTGTGTTACAGCCAATCGCTTTTAATAGCGATCAGGTCTATGTCAACCCAAAATGCAAACCGAGTCCGGTTATAATCCCGATTATAGACTTAACCGACTCAAATGCCAAAACACAAATCGTGAAAGCATGCGAAGAGTTTGGATTCTTCAAAGTCGTCAACCACAGGGTCCGACCCGATCTTTTGACCCGGTTGGAGCAAGAGGCAATAAATTTCTTCGCTTTACCTCAGTCTCTCAAAGACAAAGCGGGTCCACCCGACCCGTTTGGGTATGGTAGTAAACGGATCGGACCCAATGGTGACGTTGGCTGGATTGAGTATATTCTTCTTAATGCTAATCTGAGCTTTACGTCTCAAAATACCACCGCCATTTTTCAGCAAACCTCTGCAATTTCCAGGTAAACCTTAAAGAGCTCTATTTTGTTATTTTACATACAAAAAAAAAAAAAACTTTAAAAGAAAATGAAATTGTAACAGAGAGTCGGTGGAAGAGTACATAAAGGAGATGAAGGAAATGGCAAGCAAAGTTCTAGAAATGGTAGAGGAAGAGCTAATGATAGAACCAAAGGAGAAGCTGAGCAAACTGGTGAAAGTGAAGGAAAGTGATTCGTGTTTGAGGATGAACCATTATCCGGAGAAGGAAGAAACTCCATTGAAAGAAGAGATTGGGTTCGGTGAGCACACGGATCCACAGCTAATCTCAGTGCTAAGATCAAATGATACTGAGGGTTTACAGATCTTTGTTAAAGATGGAACTTGGATTAATGTTCCACCTGATCACTCCTCTTTCTTCGTTCTTGTCGGGGATACTCTTCAGGTGCCCTTTCTGTTGCTACTTCTCTTGGTTTCTTTATCGTACTTTTACTAATACTAAGATTATATCCACTAACGTATGATTTGATTTTGATTGTTTTTTCAACATATATTTATTTAAATTCTTAGATCCGTGTTTATATTTTAAATATTATTTTGGAATCCTTATATCCAAACCAAAATCAACCAGAACTACACGAACCGAATTCGATAAAATAACTCTGATAAATCTTAAATCTAGAAATTTGAATAACCAAACCAAATCCAAACCTGCACCAAATCAAGAACCAAATCTACAAATCTATTAAATCTTTTTAATTTTGATTTTTTATATAAAAATACTTGAATACGAACTCAATCTGTACCGAACCAAACTCTATCCGAAAAATAATATAAATCTTATATCAAAATAACCAAAATACCTTATTAGAGGAACCAAACTCGATAAAATTCCAAAATAGGTCCTAAATATATGTTCTTAGAAAACAGATTACAAACCGAAATCAAATCAATAACTAAATTTGTATTTGATATATTTTTATTAAATTTTAGTATTTTAGAGTCTTCTTTTTAAATAAATCTTTGTTTATATAAAAATTTATATAAAATGTTGTAACAAAAGATACATTATGCATGTTTTTAAATGTAGTTATGTTTTTAGATTAATTTTATTCTAAAGTTTATAACACAATCAAAATGAATATCTCACAAGTATTTTAAAATTATTCATCACTACATATCTTCGGATACTCTTTTCGAAATTATGAATTTTATTATATGTTCCCTATTAATTATAATATTATAACATTACATGTAATTTTGGTTATTCAAAATACATTTTTAAAATAAAAAAAAAAAATTGGGGAACTACATTTGGTTTTTTTTACCAATTTTGGTCAAATAGTTAAATGTTATCTTTGTTGTTTTTTTATTGAGTTTAAAGTAATTGTTATGATTTAGAACTAAAATCTTATACAATCCCATCTAATATTATGAGATTTGAATTATTATATTTGTAACTAAAAATATATTTAAAATTCTTTGGAAATCTCATTATTCAAAACAAACTCAATAATAGTGGTTTTAATTTTTTTCTTCAAAATCATTAAATCAATAACACTGGATTTTAAAAGATAATAACAAATTGTTATTATATGTCCATTAACCCAAGATTTTATAAGACATTGCAAAATTCATGAGTATATAACACACAATTTGGGGATGAGCCATTGCCTCATGATGTGCTGGTTGAGAAATCCGAGGGTTTCTCTGGTTCTGACATTCGAATACTTTGTAAGGAAGCTGCGATGCAACCATTGAGACGCACATTAGCTAGTTTGGAAGACAGAGAAGATATTGTGCCTGAAGAGGGTACAGTCTCTTTTGAAAAGAATCCATCATTGGCATAGGTTTCCTCAAGTCTTAGATGTATCAGCTAAGTCTCATTTTTCTTGTCTTTTAAATGGTTGCAGAGTTGCCAAAAGTGGGACCTATTCTACCAGAAGACATTGATCGAGCTCTGGTCAACACTCGACCATCGGCTCATCTGCACGCCCATCTTTACGACAAGTTCAATGATGATTATGGTAGCCAAATTCTTAAGTAGATTCTGTGAAATATGTACATGTGGTGCCATAGAACTTGATCGTAATACGTATGGAACCATCCACCTCTCAAGAACCTTTGTCTTAATTTGCATTAGACTCGGGTTAATTTATATTTTTGGCCAATTTTTATTTAAAATAAAGGGCTTGGTCCGTCATTGATGATTGATTTTCGAGTTGTGTGATCGTCTATAAAGGAGTTGAGAGTGTAACATTTAACTTATAAGTCCAATCAAATTGGTGAACAAAATTTAAGTACTCAGTAAAATCGAAAAGGCACAAAATTCTTGGTGAGTTTGAACAAATAGATATGTTTGCTCCTATGAAACAGAAAAATTCAGTCAGTTTTCTCAGGACCAGATATTCCTTTTCGTGACCTTTTTCTTGTCCTCTTTTTTGTACTACCTTCGCCTTCTTTCTTTTCCTGGAAACCCCACAAAAAATCTTAGAATTGTAACGTTTTGGAACATTTTATGTGTAAACATAAGCAGCCAAGTCTGTATGTCACCTTTTGTGCACCAGATTTTGAATCGGCTTTAGATTTTATTTGAGATTTATCTGTATTGTTCTTCTTTTTCTTCAAGCGTGAGAGTGGATTTGGACCCTGCAGACTTAAAACAACAATGTAAGTTTCTCCATTACTACTTCATCACGTAAGAGTCCCAAGAGTGATAAAGTGATTCATTTTTATCTTTCTAGAGCTACTAATTAAAAACAACTAATATTCCATTACCTTTGCTCTATTTCGCTTGAATTGAGGTCTGTCCTTCACACCAAGTCCATGTTTTGAAGAGACTACTCGAGGCATTTCACATTGTTCATTTTTAATTGTTCCTTCTTCTTTATTAGAAGCTAAGATTTTCGCAGTCCGTTTCTCCAACAATCTTTTTTCTCTCTCCGTCATATTTAAGCGCCGCTTTTCAGAGTCTTTGGCGGTCTCACGTTGGAAATCAGAAGGTTGATCTATCAGCAGTATGTTCCTTAGACCAAACACAAGAGGAACAATAGATTCCTGAAAGTGTAATTAACAAGCAGAAGAACTATGTGAATTAAAAACTCTAAATCCACACCAAAAATCAATCCTCTGAAACAAAAAACCCTGCTCATTAAACTAACCTGCTGAAGCTTTCTCCTAAACCCAGCGTCCTGAGTACCGAGAAAGAAATGCTCAGACTTTTTAATCGCTATGACCTCCGACAAACACTCATCTGCGGTTTTGGCCTCCTCGTGCTCACGTCTATAAACTCAAAACTGAAGCCAACAGTTTCATATACAAAATTCAGGTCTAGAACCTAAAAAATCCTAACTTGCTATACATTAAGCTCTTCATATACCTACCCTATACAAAAGTAACCATAAATACATACTACACAAAAGCCCCATCCTGGAACTTGAAAAAAAAAACCTCAGTTTCCATACATTAAAGCGCACTGTATATGTTATACAAAACTCAGTTCCCTGCCTTAAATGAATCAAATCCAACATTACACAATCTTCTAATCAATCAATTCCACACTAAATTTACCAGACCAACATATATGTTGAAACCTGAAGCATGAATTGAATGCTTCTTGATCGAATGTGCAAGAAAGTAAAGATGACATAAAGGATTTAACGAGTTCGGTTCGGATGTGGAACCTACGTCTCGCCGGAGTTCAAACTCGAACTCCGGAATTCACTATACTCTTCGAGAAACTCAAGACCGAGTTCTCCTTTACAATCAAATCTCTCAGCCCTCTCCTAAAAACCTCACCGGAAACTCTTTCTCTCCTTCGATACAAGACAAACTCCCTCTCTTTCTCTCTAAAAACCCTGAAAGAGAACTATCAGAAAAAAAGAATTGAACTGTAACCCACTCTTTTGCTTAACACCTAAAGACGAGGTCCAACTGATTCTTATATCTGAATCAGTTGGAACCACTTACAACAACTCGAACCGTAACGCACTCATTCGCCAAAGAGAACTTATCTTATGGGGCTGAGAAGAACCATCTGATTGAGCTGATAGCAAAGACTGGTTTAATGCCTGAATCCCGGTTCAAGATTAAACCAAGAGCATTAAACCAATCCGCAGAGAGAGGCCTCTTTATGACCAAGAGAGTCTGCAAACTTTCTTAAACTTGAAACCTTCTGATTCACTTGGAGTCTTCAATACACTTAGAAGAATCCATGCTTGATTTTGGCTATACTTCCACAAATCTCCACCTTAGGCAAGATCAGATAAATAAAATGGTGGAATCGACCAACCTTGACTTAGTCTGCTGCTACATGAAGCTGCGAGAGAGCTTCTTGTAACTTGTAAACTGGCAAGACCTTTGTAAAGATGTTTGCTCGATTGATAAAGGAAGGAATCTTCTTTACTTTGACAATACCCTTTTCTATCAGTCATCTGATGTGATGATATTTCACTGCAACATGTTTGGTCCTGCTGTGAAATATTGCATTCTTAGCAAGTGCAATGGCACTCTGCGAGTCACAATTAATCTCCACTGATCCTTGAGCAAAGCCAAATTCTCCAGCAAGTTCTTTTAGCAAGATAGCTTCCTTGGCTGCTTCAGATAGAGAAATGTATTTTGCCTCTGTAGTGGAAAGAGCTACAATACTTTGAAGCTTTATTTCCAACTGATAACATTCCTTCCTGCTGTGAATATTATCCCTGAAATCGATTTTCTATTGTCCAGATCTGCAACAAAGTCTGAATCACAATAGCCTTTGATGATGAAATCTTCTTTATTTTCATAGCTCAGTCCTATGTCTGAATTACCTCTGAGATACCTCATGATCCACTTTACAACAATCCAATGATTCTTAATTGGGTTACTCATGTATCTACTAACCATACTCATTGGATAAGGAAGATATAGTCTAGTTCCTATCATAGTGTACATAAAACTCCCAACAACACTTTGATAAGGAATTGACCTAATAAATTGTTGTTGATCCTTCAATTCTTCTTTTGTAGCTGCCTTTAGCTAAAGATGAGCTCCAAGAGGGGTTGACACAACCTTCAATTGATCAATCTTGTGAGTTCCGAGAACCATTTCTATGTACTCTGATTGAGATATTCCCAGCTTTCCTTTTGATCTGTTCCTTGTGATTTCCATTCCAAGAATTTTTTTAGCTTCTCCCAGATCTTTCATCTCGAACTCAGACTTGAGAAGCTCCTTTAGTTCGGTAACCTGATGATTATCTACGGAAGCTAGTAGAATGTCATCAACATACAACAATAAGTAGATCATTGCGTTGTTCTTTGATTTCTTCAGGTACACACAACGATCGAAGTTACTTCTGTCATAACCACTCTGAGTCATGAAGTCATTGAATCTTTTATTCTATTGTCTTGGAGACTACTTCAGTCCATATAGGGATTTCTTCATAAGACATACCTTATCATGATGCTTCTTATCAACGTACCCTTCTGGTTGATCCATTAGAATTGTCTCTTCCAAATTCCCATAAAGGAAAGATGTCTTCACGTCCATTTAGTGTAGCTCCATGTTGAAATGAGCTACGGCTGAGAGAAAATATATGATGGTGACATGTTTCACAATTGGTGCAAAAATCTCCTTAAAGTCGATTCCTTCCTTCTGAGTGAAACCCTTGGCAACCAGCCTGGCCTTATGTCTCGGTTTCTCTATCTCTGTAATGCCTACTTTCCTCTTGAAAATCCACTTGCACCCAATACTCTTCTGATCCTTTGGTTTATCAATCAAAACCCATGTATGATTCTTCCACATAGAACACATTTCTTCATCTGAAGCTTCAAGCCACAACTTACTATCAGGGATAACATTTCTTGATAAGAAGATGGTTCCTTGAATCCTGCATCTTCATATAGACAAGAGACAAAGGTTCAGGTAGCTTCCTCTATCTCATTTTCTTCTTCTTCCTCTTCTGTGCGGTCATAGTCTTGAAATCTAACAGGAGGTTGAATAACCCTTCGAGCTTTGTCCCTTGCTAGTTGATATTCTTCTGAAACTTCACTACCTTGAGAGATAATTGAATCCTCTGAGTTTCCTCCCTTTTATCCTCTGTTGTTTGTGTTGCAACTCCATCTTGATCCTTAGGATTACATGTTCCTGTAATATCGAAGCTTATAAACTTTTCAGTGATAAACTGATCTAGATTTGTACCTTTTCTTTTTATTTTGGATGACTTGAGATCCTTGCAGACAAGTTCTTCTCGGAATACAAAATTTCTACTTACGATGCATTTCTCTTCTTCTAAAAGTGAAACTTTGAATCCTTTTACTTCTTCAGGATAGCGCACAAACACTCCACACTTTGCTCTCGGTTCTAGTTTACCTTGAGAAGAATGAACATAGGCAAGACAGCCAAAACTTTTGAGATATGTGAGAGACGACATTGAAGAAGACCAGACTTCCTCAGGAACTTTTAAGTCTATTTCTGAAGAAGGAGATCTCTTGATGAGATAAGTTGTTGTTGACGCTGCTTCAGCCCATAACTTCTTCCCCAAACCATTCTCATTGAGCATGCATCTTACTTTATTCACTAGCGTCCTATTTAATCTCTCAGCAACTCCATTATGCTCTGGGGTATACATGCAAGTTATGTGCCTAGTAATTCCCTCTTTCTTGTAGAAATCTTCAAATTTCTTGTTGCGGAATTCAAGACCATTTTCTGTTCTTAGCATCTTGATTCTTCTCTCTGTTTAGGTTTCCAGTTGAGTTTTCCATTCAATGAAATTGTTGAATGCCTGATCTTTTGATCTGAGGAAATACAACCAAACTTTCCGAGAATAATTGTCAGTAAATGTAATAAAGTATTGAAAGTTACCTACACTTATGGGAACATTATAAGATCCCCATAAGTCTGAATGCACATAGTCAAGTTTCTCCTTTGTGACATGATTTGCTGATGAGAAACTAATCTTGTGTGTCTTTCCTATAACACAATCTTCACAGAAAGGAAGAGTTGTGTCTTTGCAGCCTTCGAGACATCCTTTCTTAGCTAAAACTTGCATCCTCTTTTGTCCTAGATGTCCCATTCTGTTGTGCCAGATTTGTTGAGGTGATCGCATGGTATTTTTACTATTCATTGTGCTTGTATCTGCTACACACGCTTCACCCATATTTGATGTGGCTTGAAGAATGTATAAAGAGTTTCTTCGCGTTCCTTTGGTTATAACTGTGCAGCCTTTAAAGATCTTGAGTACACCTTGGTTTGATTTAAAATCACAACCTTTGCTTTCTAAAGTTCCCAATGAAATCAGATTCCTAGAAATGTCTGGCATGTATCTGACATTATGCAAAACAAATGTAGAATCATAAGTGTTCTTAAATCTTATTGAACCAATACATTTTACTTCACATAATGTTTCATTCGCCGTTCTGACTTTCCCTCATGTTGTTTCTTTGAAATTCATGAACAAATCCCTATTTGGGGTCATGTGGAAAGAGCATCATGTATCCAAAATCCATTCGTTAGTATCAAATTCATGTAGGGAAACGTTTACCTCTGAACTACCAAACCAATGAGGTCCTTTGAGTCATCTTCTACAAGAGAAGATTCTCCTCTCTGCTGGTTTTGATGGTTTCCTTTGTTTTTTTCTAACTTGTAGCATTATCTGTTTCTTATAATGCATTGGTTTCCCACAAATCCAACACTCCCCAGCTTTCTTGTCCTTTGATTTTGACCTCGACTTGTTTCTGTTTCTTGGCATGTTGTTTCCTTTTGATTATGTTCTTCCTGTTACATATAAGCTTTCTCCACTTGGCTTGAAGTTAACTCCATTCTTCTTTAACTTCATTTCTTTGGACTTTGCAGCAGTGACAACATCCTCCACCTTGAGCTTATCCTTGCTGTAGGTGAGAGTTTCTCTTAGGTGATCGTACACTTTAGGTAAAGACTTCAGAAAAAGAATTACTTGGGTTTCTTCTTCAATCTTGATTTGTAAATACCAAGATCTGCAACTAACTTTAAGAAATCGTCAACATTCTGATCTATAGACTTAGAGTCTTGCATCTGAAAAGCATAAACTTCTAACTGAGAGAAAATTCTATCAGGTAAAGTAGTTGGAAGAAACAACTTGTTGAGTGTCTCAACTGTGTTCGCTGAGTTGATGCAGTTCTCAATTTTTCTGAGAACTTGATCTCCAACACCGAGAAAAATCAGGTTTATAGCCTTTTCATCCTTTGGAGTATACGGCTTTTATACATCCTTCAAACCTTCAACTGTGAGATACGCGATCATCATTTTCTTCCAAAGGCCGTAATCTCCAGAATCATCGAAGATAGCGGTCTTCGATTTTGACTTCGTCATCTTCTTGTGTTGACTGCCTCTTCTTTACTTCAATATGATTCTTAATGAAGTATCAATGAACTTTGATACCAATTTGTTGAAACTTGAAGCATGAATTGAATGCTTCTTGATCGAATGTGCAAGAAATTAAAGATGACACAGAGAATTTAACGAGTTCGGTTCCAATGTGGAACCTACGTCTCGCCAAAGTTCAAACTCGAACTACGAAATTCACTATACTCTTCGAGAAACTCAAGACTGAGTTCTCCTTTAAAATCAAATCTCTCAACCCTCTCCTAGAAACCTCACCAAAAACTCTTTTTCTCCTTCGATACAAGACAATCTCCGTCTCTATAAAAATCAGTAGGAACCACTTACAACAACTCGAACCGTAACACACTCCTTCGCCAAAGAGAACTTATCTTCCGGGGCTGAGAAGAACCATCTGATTGAGCTGATAGCAGAGACTGGTTTAATGCTTGAATCCCGGTTCAAGATTAAAGCAAGAGCATTAACCCAATCCGTAGAGAGAACCCTCTTTATGACCAAGAGACTCTCCAAACTTTCTTAAACTTGAAACCTTCTGATTCACTTGGAGTCTTCAATATACTTAGAAGAATCCATGCTTAATCTTGGCTATACTTCACAGTATACAATCTAGTTCGAGATGTTTTCTGACTACATCTATTTGACACATTCTTACACAATTATAAAAGTTAAATAAATCAAGTAAGGCAATAAGAAACATGAAGTTTACGTCGCTGTGCTAAGCATCTCGGCAACTTCCAGAGATTCTAAAAAATCTTTACCCCAGTTTCTGAAACTCCGCAACCACACATCTATGAAATATTTCCAACGAATGCACCAAAAGCACTAGGTGATTTGATTTAGAACTCGTGAGAGAAAGAGACAGAGATAGAAGAATTAGAACATGGTTGTGAAGAGCTTGACGGGACCTCCGAGGAATTAGGAGATAGCAGTGTCGGCTGGAGTGATCTCTTTAATAACAAGATGGTGGATGAAAGTGCCGTTGCAAAGGAATTTGTAGGGTTGTCGAAACCCGAAATAGACGGTGAAGAATCTCACGGTTCTCCTGTTTTTCTTGTGCCTCCTCACTCTCATCTTCTCAATATACAAAGCGATTTTCCAGAGCGCGAAGACAGTGAAATTAGGGTTTTAGGGGTTTTATTGTTCAGACCTTCAGTGGAGAGAAAACATTTTTTTTGGTTCAGTTTTAGGAAATTCGTTTTTATAGCTTCGTGATATTTTACAGACGAAAAGGTTTCGACTTCAATTCGGTTTTGTAAGATTTATTAACTTGATAAAATAATTTGGTTTTCCATCTATTTCCATATTATCATAACATCAATAATCTATGAAATTTGATCTTAATCTTAAATTCACATATTTTGTAAATTTAAATATTTATTACGAACAATTTATAAATTGTAATCGTTATAACACACAACCTGAATTTAACGATTTAATTTAACACAAACCAAAATTATTATTGGTTAAATAATAACCAATAATCACTAAACTAGTTATCTAAACCCAAAATTAGTGCTGAGGACAGGTGGGAGAATGGTGTAGTCACTTTAAAAAATTCTCAAGGCGCCAGGGATCGTACCCTCTACCTGCAATAGTATGAGCGAGATTTAAAAACCAATAGGCTAGTTGACAAAAAAAAACACAAATTAGTTAGTAATCGGAAATAAAGACCTGACAGTGATCCGATTACAATCTAAACCAAAACCTAAAAAGATGAAAGAAGAGAAATCTTCAATTTTTTCCAAGTAGTAACCCTAAAAACTGTAATCTCTAGATTTTTTTTAAAGATACAAAGTCTTCGCAAAATCTCTTATGTATCTTGTCAAATTGATGTCGTTAATCGAGTTTAGAGACCCTCCTCCCATCGTTGATGATGAAAGCGACGAGGAAGAGAATCTCAAACACGAGGAGTTCGATATCAAAGAGAATGTCTGTGATTTCGTCGATGAATCATCTGTCTGCCACAATGAGTACCCAGAGAGCGACAAAGAAGGTGCAGCATAAACAGATCAGCGACAAGAAGACAACATGAGAAGGAGAAGCAACATAGTTATATTCAAAGGCCAAATCTTCTTCAGTCGGACTAAATTCAAAGATGTTGTTCTCGATCACGCCCTTGAAACTAGTAGATTCATTAAGCAGTATATGAATGATACTAAAAACTTAGGGGTTCTCTGTGTTTGCAGAAATTGTGAATGGAGAGTTTACAATATTACTAGCTTTGGGTCGGATTTATGGAAATTAGGATTTATAATGATAAGAGTAATTGTGAGTCTAATGGTGAGTGTGAGATGTTGAAAGTACATGTGATTGATAGGTTGTTTTTAAACAAAACTAGAGAAAAACCAGAGTATTATATGACTTTGAAGATGGAACAAATCATATTTAATAAGTGGAAAATGTTCCAAATTGCCAAATTTTTAAGACCAAGACCACCATTAGCTTCTAGTTTACCTTCTATGTTGCCTTTCCATAGGTAAGCAGAACACATATAATTGATTTCCTTGATGCACTTTTTAGACAAAATGAATGTTGCAATCCATAAATTAGTGATGCTTGAAATAATAGTGTTTAAAAGTTGTATTCTACCTGCTAGGGACAAGTATTTAGAAGACCAATCTTCAATCTTAGACTTAATCTTTTGGAGAAGTGGCTCACAGTCAAGAATGGACAATTTCTTGGAGCACAACGGTAATCCAAGGTAGCATATGGGAAAAGATCATTTTGGCATTCCATATAAGGTTTCAATTGGTGAGATAAATTGATAAGACAAACTTGTAGGGAAGAAAGAAGATTTTTCGCTGCTGACGTTGAGGCCAGAAGCATCACCAAAGTCTTTTAGAATTTGTATAGTGTTTTGAAGGAATGAAAGTGAACCATTAGTGAACGAAAGCAAGTCGTCTGCAAAGCATATGTGGGCAAGCTGAGTAGAGCGATAGTTAGGGTGGTAACCAATGCGTCTAGATAACGCAACTTCATTTAACCGAATCGAGAGAATACTCATGTATTGATCCATTTAAAATACCCATGTAATGATCCACTTATTCCTAGTAGGGATGCATTATTTAACCCAATTGATATATGTGGTTAGTAGGTTTATGTGTCGGAGACAGTTAATGATGAACTCCCATATCGAGGAATCAGAAGCCTTAATGATATCTATCTTGATGGTGAGCCGAGGGGGACCTATGTATTTATCGTATCCGCTCACAATCTCTGAGGCTAGCAGCCAGTTTTCTAGGAGGAGTCTTCCTTTAATAAAAGCCGACTGATTAGGTAAGATAATCTGAGGGAGCAAAGGTTAATTTTGGCTACTGGAATCTTGGAAATGGCTTTATAGAGTGTGTTACAACAAGAGATTGGGCGATAACCCTTGATTATAATTGCACCTGCAAATTTTGGTATAAGAGTGAGTATTGTTGAGTTTGTTGTTTTAGGTAAAGAAGGCCACTCGAAGAATTTCTGGATAGTTTTACTACTTCCACATTGGCCAAGGTGCTTTGTAAAACCTGGAGGTAAGCCATCATGACCAGGGATCTTGTTGGGATTCAATTGAAAATGATTTTTGTAATTTCTTCATCTAATGGTGGTCTCTGAATTGCAGTCTGGTCAATATTGGAGCATGAGTAATGAGAGAGATGAAGCCCATTAGAAGAGGTCAATGCATGTAGAGAAGTCGGCCCTATATTGGAGAAGTGGGCTATATCAATGTTGGCAATCTCCTGCGGGTCTGAGGACGAGTGGCCATCCAAACTTTGAAGGGAGTGAATGGCATTCTAGGCTGAAAAAGCTTTAGCTACCTCATGAAAACATGTTTTATTCTGATCTCCACAGGCAAACCAATTAATTCTGGATTTTTGCTTGAAGAAAGCTTTTTAGATATCTTTGAGTTTGAGTAGATTTTCATGACATATTTGTTTTTGCTCAAAACTTGGAGCAGTTGGGAAGATTAATTATTGTACATGCACATATTGAAAAACACGGTTAGCCTCACACACTCTAGTTTCAATTTGGGAGAAGTTGTCCTTGTTCAAGGATTGTAGCTCTCTTTTTATGATTTTTTGTTTTAAGCTCAGGCCTCTGAAACTGAAAATCTTGTTTTCACTTATGATCCAAGCATGTGTGATTGTGGGGAGGAATTGGGGATGGGAAGTGAGATAGTTGAAAAATTTGAAGGGCCTGGTTCTGATTTGGGGATGGTGAGAAAATAGCTAGACAAAACATGGTGTATGGTCAGAGAAACTGGGAGCCAAGAACTCTGTAGAACTAAGTATGCTAGAGGATAACTAGTCTTCATTAACTAGGGCTCAATCAAGATTTTTTCCAATTGGTTAGCTTTCTCGCTTGTTAAACTAGGTAAAAACTAGGCCACAAAATCTGATATCTTCGACTTGAATTGTATCTAGACATGCCTTGAAGTCCGCCATTTTCTGGGTAATGCAATTAACTTGGTCAGAGGATTAATGATCTCTTTAAAATCCCTTCCAATTATCCCTTGCAATTATGACTTGATGAGCTGATATAAGATCATTCCAAAGCTAGTCATGTTTCTCTCTTGTAGTTTTTGCATAGACAGATGAGTAGTATATTTGCATATTGTTGGGGCCTGAGACTTGACAAATGATTACCTGATTTGTTTGGTGCAGTAGGTGGACTGAGTAATGAGCTTTCCATATGATGATTATCCGACCATCATCATCTTGTAAGTGATTAAACAGCAAGACCATTGATTACCAAGATGGTGCATTACAGGTAAAAGGGTAGGTTATTTGATGTGGGTCATCAAAAGGGCACCAAAATTCATATAGTTACTATTAAGTTAGGCTTTTAAAGTGATTTGCTTTTCAAAATCATTAATGTCCCTGACATTCCAAAAAGGGTTAGGTTTGGGGCTCTCTTAAGGTAAGGAGAGAATCATGTGAAGGGGAATAGGTGGAGGAGCCGACAGTTCATTAGTGGTTAAGGGGTCAAGCGGTAAAGGTGGATTTATCTGGTGGCTTTGTTGGTGGTTTGTTTTTTAGGTAGCAAGAATAGTAGCTATGTTGGTCTATACGGGAGGAAGCAAGTGGTGAGGATTTGGCTGGTGGTTTATGTGGAGAGGATTTGGTTGGCGGTTTAGGTGGAGAGGGGATTTGATTCTTAGAAATTGTTAGGCTTTAGTCTCTTTGTACGTAAGTTTCTTTAACTTATGATGAAGCTAATTTGGAATTATTTTGCCTTGTTGTTTCAGAATGTAAAGAAGACAGGAGGAATTAATGAGTTCCCAAGATCAAGAACCGATCTTGGTACATCTCACCGAATGAACTGGAAACAAGTCTCAACACAAAGAGATTACAACACTTTCACTCTCCCCTTACAAAGAAAGAAGAACCCGAAAGGTACACTCTTAGAGAACTCAAGATCTGTCAAAGAAGAAACAATCACTCTCCTCTCAAGACAAACACTCACCCGAAAACCCCTCAAGTCACTCTCTATCCTTACCCTTTCTTTTAAGCAACCGAAAAGTAGACTTAGTCTTCTCTTTACCATATTGAGCTCCTTGAACATGTGTACTAAACACAACTGCCATCAAACTTCTTTAGGTAATTGAAGATGACTTCAAAGACCAAACCAAGACTTCCTTTGATGACTTCACCCTCTTAATGAGCCTGAAAACCGGAGAAGAAGAAAAAACATAAACTGACTGTGGGCCGGACCAAAACCAGAACCTGGATAAGGCCCAACTTCTTTATTTCTCAGACACAAAATTGACCCAATAAACTCCACCTCAATTTTGGGCCTGAGAAATAACCCAGTCCCATTCTTCATTAACCCTCCAAACAGAGATACGATTGACATTCCTCCTCACATGCGACCCTTCACCTCGTCGCATGAAAATCGCCTCCGATCCAAAACTGATCAAACTAGCATCTGAGAATCCTCAGATGCTCTAAAGTTTTCTCAAATTTCTTTATCCCGACTGACTTCGTAAAGATATCGGCCGGGTTTTCTTCAGTTCCAATCTTCAAAACAATTACCAAACCCTCTTCAGCTACCTCTAGAATAAAGTGATAGCGAGTTTGGATATGCTTCGTCCTCTCATGGAACATATGGTTCTTCACCAGGAAGATCGCGCTTTGAGAGTCGCTATACAGTTTTACTGCCTCCTGAGGAAACCCTAGTTCAAAGGTAATGGATTTTATCCATATAGCTTCTTTTACTGCTTCTGCCATAGCCATATACTCTGCCTCTGTAGTAGATAGAGCCACGGTTTGCTATAAACCTGATCTCCAACTAACGGTATTGTTACCCACTTGAAAAATATAACCAGTAGTTGATCGTCTTTTGTCTAGATCCGCAGCATAATCGCTATCACAATAACCTTGAACTTCAAAATTTACTGATTTAGTGAATGTGAGAGCATAAGTTTTAGTACCTTTTAGATATCTGAGTATCCAGTTAACGGCTTTCCAATGTTGCTTGCAAGGTGCACTCATGAACCTGCTGACAAGACTGACGGCATGGGCGGTATCTGGACGCGTGCTTACCATGGCGTACATAAGACTACCCCACGATACTACAATACGGTAAGTTCTCCATTTCAGCTGCAGCCTTATCTCTGTCTTCTAGCTTAGTCCTTGATAGCTTTAATTGTGTTCCAACAGGAGTTATAACACTTTTAGCTTATGTGATTGCAAAACCTTTCAGAATCTTTTCAATATATGCTTGTTGAGATAGTTGTAGTTGATTTGCCTATCTGTCTCGTATAATGTCAATTCTCAAAATACGTCTAGCAGCACCCAGGTCTTTCATTTCGAAATCACAACTTAATAACCCCTTCAGATTATGTATTTCTGTCATACTCTTAGATATTAGTTACATGTCGTCAACATAGAGTAGCAAATAAACAAACACCCTCCCTTCACCTTCCTTGAAATAGACACAAGGATCATTCTTGCTTCTAGAGTAGCCTTTCTGTGTAAAAGTGTGAAACCTTATATTCCACTGCCTAGGAGACTGCTTGAGTCCGTAGATAGACTTTTGAAGTAGGCATATCTCATCTCCCTTAATGAATCCCTCTGGTTGTTCCATCAAAATCCTTTCTTCGAGTTCACCATGTAAAAACACCGTCTTTACATCCATTTGTTCCAGTTCTAAACCCCCATGAACAACCATAGACATAAATATCCTGATAGTGACATGTTTTACGACTGGTGAAAAAAATTTCATGGTAATCTATACCTTCCAATTGTGAGAATCCTTTTGCCACCAATCGTGCCTTGAATCTAGGTTCCTCAACTTTAGGAATTCCTGGCTTGAATTTAAAAATCCACTTGCTTCCAATTATTCTCTGTTTTTGAGGCCTTTCAATCAATTTCCATGTCTTGTTTTTGTCTAATGATTTTATCTCATCTTGCATTGCCTTTAGCCACTGAACTTTGTATTTACCACTTATGGCCTCTTGATAGTTCTTAGGTTCATCATCACCTATGTCTTGAGCCATATCAAGAGCATAGGCTAGTAGATCACAATCATCAAATCTTCTTGGCAATTTAGTTGGAGCTCATCTTTCTCTATCTCTAGCTAGTAGATAACCATATGTTAGGATTTAGTCTCTTTGTACGTAAGTTTCTTTAACTTATGATGAAGCTAATTTGGAATTTTTTTGTCTTGTTGTTGCGGAATGTAAAGAAGACAGGAGGAATTAATGAGTTCCCAAGATCAAGAACCGATCTTGGTACATCTCACCGGATGAACAGGAAACAAGTCTCAACACAAAGAGATTACAACACTTTCAATCTCCCCTTACAAAGAAAGAAGAACCCGAAAGTACACTCTTAGAGAACTCAAGATCTGTCAAAGAAGAAACAACCACTCTCCTCTCAAGACAAACACTCACCCGAAAACCCCTCAAGTCACTCTCTATCCTTACCCTTTCTTTTAAGCAACCGAAAAGTAGACTTAGTCTTCTCTTTACCATATTGAGGTCCTTGAACATGTGTACTAAACACAACTGCCACCAAACTTCTTTAGGTAATTGAAGATGACTTCAAAGACCCGAACAAGACTTCCTTTGATGACTTCACCCTCTTAATGGGCCTGAAAACCGATGAAGAAGAAAAAACATAAACTGACTGTGGGCCGGACCAAAACCAGAACCTGGAGAAGGCTCAACTTCTTTATTTCTGAGACACAAAATTGACCCAATAGAAATCATATGGCCTACAAAGAGTATTTCAATAGGGATGATGGTGGTATGAGGTGGTTGAATCAGCTGGTGAGAATGAGCAAAAGCCTTGGTAGCAGTACGTGATAGAAGGGATTCCTTTGGAACTCGATCAATGGGATGAACCTTAGAATTATGAGTAGTAATTGAAACATGATTGGGCGAGGGATGTGGTATTGGTGATGGCATAACCTCATTAGAGGGAGCTTAAGGGGACTCAGTTGCATGATTAATAACATTTGTCAACTAGTTTTTGTTTTGGGACCCATTTGAAGGATGGACAGTGAGAGTGAAGATGGCCCAACTGTTTACAAATTATGCATGAAGGAGGTGTACATGGGTAGTGTACTGAGAGAATGTATAAGGAGTCATCTTCACGGGAGAACTCAATTTTTGACGACAATGGTTCGGTGCAATTTACTGGAACCTTAACATGAGCCACTTCTAAGCTTGATAAGCGAAAAGTGGAATCATCAGTTTCTATAGGTACACCAAACAAACCAGCGACTAAACTGAGGCCTTGTTGATGGTAGAGGTCGATAGGGAAGCCTTTGATGTGGGCCCAAAGAGGGATTGAACAACATGTAGGAGGATTTGCTGAGAAGTGATGGGACCATTGGGCTACATAGAACATTGTCATACCAATATGCCAAATTTTTTGCTCCAAAACCTTTTGACGTAGAATTCAATCTTTTTCTCACGGCCCCATGGAGTAACAAAAACTGGGACAACTCTCTTGAGAGATTTTTCAAGAGAATAGCTGACCTTTACAACACTTTATTCAAATCATATTTGGGTAGAGAAGACAACATAAATTATATCTAACTATTTGCCCAAGGACAATTTCCTTATTTTTTCCGAAGCCATTAACCCTTTTTATTTAGATAAATACAAATAACCTACAAATTTTAATTGATGAGATCAACAGATAATATTAATATTAAATAACACTAAATAAAGAACACTGAAAAGACTAATTCTTGAGGTTGAATTTGAATACGAGTGTATTAATTTATCCAAATTAATAAGAAACAAAACTCAATCTTTGAATGTGAGTTGATTTGTCTATGTTTCCGATGTTTTGGATGTTTGTTCAGCTGTTATCACCACCTTACACGAATCAGAGCGTCTATTGATTTTCTGTTTATTGCACTATTCCTACAAACTAGGCCTATAACAAACTACAAACCTAGCTCGTTTCAGCTGTTTTGGTCATACATGAAACCATCCGTTTCAGACACTAAATTTGTGGAGGTTTGTCTCTTTTAAATCGTCTTTGGTACTCGGACCGGCTCATGTGCTAAGACAAGGGATGCACAGCACTTGTCCCAGGTCCATGGGGATTAAGGTATCATTCACAAATGTCCTCCATATCAGACTCATTCATCATGTCTTTCTCTTTTGTACTAAAATTGTCAAATACTTCAATTGCTTCTTGTACATCGTTTTACAAACTGTAGTTGTTAGTTCGCAAAGATTATACCAACTAAGAACTAATCATCAATAGTAACCTCATAGTGTATAAGCCTTTCCTGTCCAATATCCCCAAACGTTTTCTCATCTTTTATTTGTTCATCCCTCTCCATCATGATCATTAGGATTTAGGGCTCATACCTAAATTTGTATTCTGCAGATCATTGTTCTTCTCCTTAAAACTTTTGAACGTTGAGCTAAGCTGAGAAACCCAAAGATTGATAGTATATCATCAAAACTCACAATGCTACAAATCACTACTTAATCAAAAACCAGACACTAGCTTGTCATTTACAGTCAAAGCATTCATACTTACCTCTTTAATTCTGTTTCTCAGGTTCTCGATTTGTAATAGGTTCTCTGATTTGAACCCCTCGAGACTTTGCATAAACTCATTCATCTCTGAGCATTTCAGCTTGTAATACTTCTCCCTTTCATCGTCTAACTTGTTCAGCTCTTTAACCTCATCCTTCAGGGTCCTATCTTCCAATCAATAAATGCATTACTTGATATAATAATTCATAACCATCAGAAAACCAAAAGTCAATAATGATCAAACCTCAATTCCTGTATAGAGTCGTGGTACTTGGAATCAAGATCTTCGATGGTAGATCTGAGAATTGTGATCTTGAGATTTTGTGCAGATATTTTAGGGTCAAGCATCAAACATCTACATTCTCTGGATTGTATACTTTTGTGCTTCGATGCTAAAATCTGTGATTTATTCACTTGTAACTCTTTCTCCGCCTATCGAACATATAATCAAAATCAGAACCAGAAACGATCAACGATTCGAAACCACAAATTGAAAAGTGACAATAAATGGTTCAAAACACGAAATGTTGTTTACTCAAATTAGAAAATTCAGCAGGAAACAAAGAAACGAAGGTACTGACGAAAAACTTACAGAGTATGATCTGTTTTGCTAATATGAAGTATAGCGATTTAGAAATTAGATCAAAGAAATTATTCATCAATCAGAGATATCGATCACACTACGAATATAGCGACTCCATTAGTTTTCATATCTAAATCACCAGCGAGACTGAAATTGATTGAATCAAAGAATCGAAGCGAAATCAGAGTCGTAATTGATGAATTTTTGGTACCTCCCTACCTGGAGGAAGCTGCTTTGTGCTAATCGAAGAAGAAAAAGACACAATTCTAACATGAATGTATAAGAAGCTTAATCATATGGATAGGTCTTCGTCTCTTCGACTAGATACATCAAAATCTCGCAGTGTTGAACAAATTAAAAGATACACACAACTCAACAGAAAATTGGGCAAACATTTTTACGAAGAAGCACAGACGATTTCGTTTATTTGAAGACGAGAGAGAGAGATGTTTACACAAGGATTGGCATATGAGGTAAATCACAGACACAACTTGATGATCGATCAGACGGACTTGATCGCAGTAGAGGGATCAGGATGGGAGGAAGTTTGAGGAAGATTTAGGATGAGAGGAGCCTGAATATCGGAGGAAGTGTCGACGTCTTGGTCGTCGGGATCGTAATCGGGGTTGAGAGATCTGTCGATGGCTTCACGGCCTTTGTCGAGGCAAGGCTTACAAGCCATCTCTATTGTGATCCATCCTAAGATTATTCCGGCTATTGCTATCACAGCGCTTGTTATCGCCGCCATTAGATCTCTTCCTCTCTCGTTCGTCTGATGCCTCCGATTCACGAAATTAGGATCTGTATCACCCTTTGATTGATTGACTCACCGAGGAGTTTATGAATGTCAATTATGCCCCTTTTCTTTGAGTATATTCTTTTTTGTCGGTAACCATTATGAAGAATGTATTAGGTAATTACAAACCTTAAAAAGTAAAATGACATAATCAAATAAATAACAACAAACTCAGAAACGAAAGAAAAACTAAAATTGGGTGAACAAAAAGCACTAACATTAAACTTAGCGAATATTTTCTATGTAGATAGATGCCACACGCAATTTTGTCCACGAGACCGTCATTGATACTTAAACCAAAAAACGCCTAGTAGTAAGGAAGAAAACGCGAGACACAAGAGCATGCATAAACCTGGCAAACACAATCTCCTTGAAGCAGATAGGGTAAGGCAACTCAAAATGGAGACGCAGTTGAACGAAACAATATCAAAATCTCCGAACCAACACGAAACAGACCAAACAACAATTCACTGCATCACCTACACTAGAAAGACTCTAAACTAATCCAGAGATGACCTAGAAGAAACACTACATAGCCATAGTTTTCCTTGTACTGAAAACTAAATGGAAATGATATAGAGCGAAATAAGAAAATGAGAGAGATAACTTGACCAGAACTCCGACAAGACAAGCAGAACAAACGACAGATGAAGGCAGTTACGGTTGCAGAAACATATTTACAACCGACAATCACACACAGAATAGATAATTTCGGCGAGTTTGAGTCCGGCCAGACCAGCTCAACGGAATAGTGGAGTACCAGAGTCACCGGAGAAACCCAAATTTGGAACGCGTGAGAATGAGGAAGAAGGAGAGGAGATGCGGAGGGAGAAGAAAGCACACCAGGGTGATAAAATATATTATGCACTGCATTACCAATGTGGGATACTCTATTCGTTTGAATGGAGAACCAAGCGGGAAAATCATTCCGTAAAAAGTTTAAGAGAAGGAGAGATGTTGCCGCCTTATTTTTTTATACTATGTACATCAGTTCTAATTTCTAAATTAAAGAAACCAGAACATGGTAAATTTATCTCTATTGCTAGAGCAAGCCCAAAGATCTCACATCTTTTATTTGCTGATGATACCCTTTTCTTATGTAAAGCTACTATGGAAGAAGTTGGATACATTATTAGGATTTCAAAATATTATGAAAGAATATTAGGTGAATAAATCAACTTTGATATATTTTCCTTACAATTTGGTCATTCATTCCCAGAGGATGGAAAATCTATGATTCACCAAATTATGGAAATCCATCAACTGGATTGTATAGGATCTTACCTTGGGCTTCCTGAGAATGTTGAAGGAGAAAAAACCAAAATGTTTTCTTTTGTCCGAGAAAGATTACAAGACTGAATTAATAGTTGGTTTTCAAAATTCTTATCCAAAGGTGGTAAGGAAGTTTTGATCAAATCAGTTTTGACGGCTTTGCTGACATATGTCATGTCATGTTTTAGATTATCCAATACTATAGTGACAAAACTAAACTCAGTTATAGCTAATTTTTGTGTCATAATCGGAAACATCAAAAGGAATACACTATATTAAATGGAAAAAGTTATGTCGACCAAAACAGAAAAAAACAAATTAGGCTTTTGTGTCTTGGAGGAGTTTAATTCAACACTCTTGGTAAAACAAGTTTGGCAGTTGATTGATTTTCGTTATTCATTATTTTTCCAAAGTCATGGAGGGTTGATATTTTATAAATCACTGCCCGATGACGGCAAAACAAATTCAAACTCTTTTTACAGTTGGAGAAGCATCATTTCACCTTGTTCACTAGTTAATAAAGGGTTAATTTGAAAAGTTGGTGATGGTAGATCTACTGCGGTTTGGAGAGATCCATGGATACCCGATATTTACCTTAGAGCAGCAATTGGTATAAATCTGAATATTTACTCGGATCTTATTGTTGATCGATTTATCGATTCTCAAAGAAGATCATGGCATGAGACCTTATTAAGACAATATTTCATCCCTATTAATGTTCAGTTGATCATGGGAATACCAATTTCAAAAAGGTTAAGACCAGATTACTAAGATTGGCATAGAATCTGGCAGTTACGCAGATTTCAAAAATTTGGAAATTGGATTGTCCAAATAAGATTATACTTTTTATATGGCAAGTCTTATCAGGTTGTACTGCAGTTATGCAGACCTTACATAATCGAGGATTCAACTGTGATCCTAGATGCATCAAATGTGGGGCTAGGGAGGAGACCATTAATCATGTCCTTTTTTAGTGTATCTCGACAGTTCATACATGGGCATTATCATATATCCCTTCACCCGTAGATATTTTCGCGGGGAACTCGATATGGTATAATTTTAACTACCTCTTTTGGAGAATTTCAAATACAATGGACGTCAAAATTTTCCCTCAACTTATTTGGCACATTTGGGAAGAGAAAAATGATTGTTGTTTTTTTTTGAACAAGCAAAAATTCACGTGACTTGTTATCCCAAGCGAAGCAAAATGTCGCATAATGGTTAAATGTGAGGCGTCAAACTTGTCATGCGAGCCAACCAGGATCAATTAGCTCAGTTTTGATATGTCCAAGGGTGTCTAGACATTCGACCGTTTATCCGACCTTTACGGGTTATAAATGCTTTGTTGATGGGTCGTGGAAAAGTTTTGACCTTCATTTCGGGCTTTGCTATGTTTGCTTCCCAAATTCTGTTTCTAGTGGTTGCATGGGAGCACAACGAATTCGAAGGAGCTTTTCCTCACTATATTCAGAGGTGGAAACTGATTTTTGGGCTATGGAATCTCTGATTTTTTATACAATTTCTAGAAGTGGAGATAGGTACAGACTGTATGGATGTGTTGAAGATAATGTTACATCTAGATAAGTGGCCAACTCTCCAACCTTATCAGGAGGATTTTGTCAAGTTGAAATATTTTTTTTCACGTTTTTTCTCTTCATGTAACTCCGAGATCTCTTAATTATAAAGTTAATACTCTCACTCGTTCTATTATCCATTAGATTAATGTTGTAAACTCTCTTATCACTTTTGGGGTTTCTTTTACTAATATATTTGGTTGACAAAAAAAAGTAAAAAAAAAACATAGAACATTATTTAAAAAAAAATTGAAGACTGAGAAAGTATTTGATTTATATCTACAGATTTAATATCTACTAGGTGAGTGCCCGCGCTACACGGCGAGATCCTTTTTTAATTTATGTCATTTTGTTGCAATTTTTTTATTTTGGGAGAACTATGAGAGGTTTATTACGGAAAGAAAAACAAATGTTTTAAATATTGATGAACAATATTTCGGCTGAATATTTTGTCAACATTCGAGACTACTTTGATGAATATTGGCCATGTTGAAGTGGTTGAACTTGTTCTTCTTGGTTCCTTTCTGTACAATATAGAAACACTGAAATTACAGCATTGAAGTCTTACATACATCAATATGGGTATTTATTGTATATGAAATTACATGTGGCATGATAGTGAAGATTGTTGAAAATCTCTTTGTATACGACATTTTTAATGGCTGATTTGTTTTCTTTTTGTGTGGTGGCACTCCAAATTCGTAGCCCTTCTTTTGATGTGACGCGAGATAAAACAACATAGAGTTGGCCATGACTGAATACATGTTTGGGTAGATAGATACCCATATTTTGTAAACTTTGGTCTTGACTTTTGTTTATTGTCATTGCATAACAAACTCTAATAGGGAATTTTCGTCTTCGCATTTTGTATGGACAATTTGTATTTGTCGTTGTCATGATGATCCTTGGTATAAGCACCTTTTTCTTGACATTGGTGCCGGTTAGCACCTCTACTTCAAGTACCTTTTCACCTAAACGAGTAACAAGCAGTCTAGTCCAGTTGCATAAACCTTGCTTTTGGTTTATGTTTCTTAACAATATGATTGGGGCATATTGCTTCAAAGGTAGGTAATGATTTGGTAATCCTGAACACTTGACTGCATTTAGGTACTCTGTAGTGTATACAAGGTTAACTCCATCAAGGTCATCATCATCAGCGATACTGTCAGCACTAAGATACTCTTTCATGTCACCTCCAACTTTTGCTAAGAAGAAATCATTTAGCTTATCAATAGTTTCATTCCTTGGTGTTAGGATGGCACGACCTCGCAGATATACACAGTTTTGGAAAGAGTTTTTGAGATTTGGGAATGTTGCTTCCTGCATTTCTCTCATTGAGTTTTCTCCTTTTTCCAAGAGTAATGTGTCTTCGATCTCTATGTAGTAATTTTCTAGAGAAGCTTCGTTCAGAGTATTGACACTTTTAGCCTCGCCATTCCCAACTTGTAAAATCCATGCAGCAAAGTTTTTTTCGTCTTGCTTCATTCTCATGTTTTGGTAAGAGTGGCAACGTAACAACTTTGCTAAATTTAAGATCTATTAAGTGTTGCGAGAATTGTATCTTGTCTGCTTCCTTGTGAGATGACTGGTAATATTTGTCTGAAATCTCCACCTAACAAAATTGTCTTTCCCCTAAATAGTTTTGCTTCTGCATCTGGGTCGGTAAAACTCATGATATCTCTTAATGTGCGATCTAATGCTTCAAAAGTGTGACGATGTGCCATTGGTGCTTCATCCCATATGATTAGATCTACTGTATCAACCAATTCTGCGAGCATTGTTCTTGGTTTGATATCACACATCGAGTCTTCATGGAGATCTATTGGTATTTTAAATCGAGAATGAGCAGTTCTTCCTCCTAGTAGAAGTGTTGTGGATATACCTGAAGTTGCAACAGGGACGACTATATGTTTTTTGGATCTGAGTTTGGAAATTATTGTCCTATAAATATAGGGTTTTCCAGTACCACCTGGGCCATTAACAGAAAATAGTCTTCCTTTGCAGTTGATGATTGAATCCATGACTGCTTCGTAAACGGCAAGTTGCTCTTCATTTAGGTTGGACAACAATTGAATGTGGTTAGCTCTTTCTTCATCTTTATTGTAACTTAACTCATCCCGTACCATTGAGTACAATTGAATGTTGATGATCTGTAATCTTGTAGTGAGAATAGTTGGGGACAACCTCAAAGTTGTTAAGTATATAAACGTTGCCTTCTTCGAGCTGGTTTTTGAATTTCTCCATGCGACGGTGGTAGATGGACCCTTGCATTACGGTTTCCTGAATATGTATGGATAAGCGAAAAGGATGTGTAAAGTACTGAACATCGATGGGAATGACTTTTGTACATTAAGTACATTAGTTGAAACATAGAAAACTATATTAGCACATTTCATGTTAAAAGAAAACGTTAAGCAGGTAGAGCACATAATTACTTTGATTTTTGTTGTAGGTAAGAACTATTGGTAGAGTTTTATGTTAGTGGAGATGTTGGTTACATCCTTTTTATCAAAAGTAAACCCATAATAGACGACTTTCATACATTTTCATCCAATAGTAAGAAATCAAGGCTGATGAGAGCTCCGTTCTGTTTGGGGTTTCGTGCCTCCCACATACGTAAAATGCGGACCATGACATGCTGCATTGTTTTCCCCACAACAAGTTCAGTGAGAGGTATGTTTTTTTTGGAATGGGAGCAGAGGAATTTGGTGTTTGAGAAGCCATATGATAGTAATTTAGGATGAATTACTGGAGATAGAACAAGTTGTTGTCATGTACGATTATATAGATATAAGTTGGGAGAGTTGAGTAGTCACTGGATGTTTTAATTGTGTGTTCATAGTAATTAAGGTATGTGTTAATTATTTTCTTGTAGTTGTAAGTGTAGGAAGAGAAACAATTAAACGTTATACTTTCTTATTTGTACAAAGGTGAATGGATTAACAGAATTCAATACATTTCAACCTTAACATTGAAACTTTTGGGATTCGAAATGAAATTTATTGTGTTTTTACCTTAAATTTAATTATAAGAATGACTCCATAGTAATAAGAGAGAAATGTATATAGTGATTTAAGTTAATAGTGGAAGTGAGTTAATGTCTTTTAATGTAGAATAATTGAATTATTGTATTGTTAATGTCTCGTGAAGAGTATTGGTTACTTGAAGGTTAAGTAGTGTTGACAACTCATCATTTTAAGTTTCAACATCACGTATCTTTTTAAGTAAAGTAACCAATGGAATTATTTTATAAATCCAAGTCATCTAATACTTAAGACTATGTTGAATGATTTTTGTATACATCACCCAAATTCAGAACAAGGCGATACAATAGACCATCGTTGAAGGAGAAAAAAAAAGATAATTAGACTGTGACTAAACATGTGTTGTAAAGTACTTCAGCCATCTGAAACAAAGGTAAAACTGAACTGAAACCTCTACTTATATGAACTTATTTGTAGCAGAACATAAAAACGTGACATATGTTTGAACACAAAGCATAATTATTGTTGATAATAGAAGAGATAATACAAAATGACCCGATTTAGTTACAAACATTAGTAAAACTTTGTGATTGAAAAACAAGATCGTATTAAACATCACAGTAGCAGACTTCAGATATGCTTTGTGATATAACAGTACATGGCAACCTCTACATATAAATAAGACAGAACGACCATACATATCAATGGTTTCAAAAGAGACATAAGAGTAAAAACGTATCAGCTGACATGTGTTGGAAATTCCTGTAGGTTATGGACAGAGTTGTGGTTGTGATTCCTGGTGCGTCAGGCTGCTCACGTTCACAGCCGTGGGAGTTTCTGGTTTCAAAGAATGTGATGGCACAATGCATTTTTATTGAGAAAGCCATGCCTGTCGAGGAACTAAAGCAGTATCTGGAGAAAGAGTTTAAAGCAGACATGGAAGGAAGTGTTACAAAGGTGAATAACGGCTGCAACAGATTCGTGAAGAGTAATGGTTACTTGAAGGTTAAGTAGTGGAGAGGGAAGTTAGTTTTTGATGAGTTGGATTAATCAAGCAATTTAATTGGTGTTTTTTAGATGATGTGTCATGCTGATGTGTCAGCACCAGAAGAGACAACCCTACTTTTATATATATAATTAAGCATTTTGCACACGTTTTGTACATATGTGATATGTAACATAATAACGAACTACCATAAACCACTAGGTTTGGGACTCATATATGAGCAGCAATTACATGTGCTCAATTAGTCATTTCAATTGCATATTATTGAGATCATAATTATGATCTTCTTTTGAAAAAACAAGCATTGAATATTGGCATTTCCCACGCGGTTGTCCGTATGTGGGCAAATACCCAACTCTTATTGGTCAAATTATGTTAAACAGTTTATCAAGTGATTATCACGTGGTTGACATAACAAAATCAACAAAATCACGTGAATGATGTAATTGTAAATTGTGAGTAGTGACCAAACAAAGTGAAGTTGTCATGATATATATTCTAATTTACAGATTCAGAATAAAAATTACTCCGAGATTTTTTAAAATGATAGAATATTATACAATTTTGTTAAAAACACGAGCCAATATTCTTTTTAATCTTCCATAAAAATTGTGCACTTATAATGTTTTAATATAAGTGTTTTTCTATTAAAAAATCAAACTAAGTTTTCATTTTTAATAATAAATTCATAATTTAGTTAAACTTAAAAATCACAATACATTCCCCTGTTTCATTTCTTAATTCATGTTCACGTATTAAAACGGTAACAATACCAAAAAAAATGGAATCAGTTTTCTAAAGGTTTACGGTTGAATCTACGTTATATAAATATTAGATTATGGATTTCTACCTCAAAACTAATTGGTAATGAGTAAAAATGCATATCTTTTATATATAAGGGTCTCTTCCAGTTTCTAATATGGGATTATTTCTTAATATACTCTCTGGAAATGATAGATTTTTTGACCATTGATCTATCGGGGAGGATTAACAACAATGAAAACACCAATTTTGGACTTGGATTATTGATAATTGGACTAACAATGGGTCGAGTCAGGCTGAACAACATGGAACGTGGACTATGGTATCATATAAGACTATAGGTTTCCAATTCAAAATCAATTGACAATGAATAAACAGATTCATATCTTATATAGACTAGTTATGTTTTATTCTAACTTCCAATGCGAGATAATTTATACAATAATAGCAATCTCGATAAAGGCCATATACAATTGTGTTTTTCATATATGGTTTAATATTATACACTTATAACTATTAATTTATAACTTTTCATTATGTCTTTTTAACATACAAATATAATATACGGTTGTGACTTTCTATAACATCTTTTCAAATCATATGTATATCCAGTTTCGAAACTTAATTCCACAATTGGTTTCCTTGAATCCAAAATTGTATTTATCTTTTTATTTTTGATAGATTCAGAACAATGTTATATTAAATTTCATAATTTTTTAATTTCATTATGTTAAATAAAGGAAATACCTACAATTATTAATTTCAGCGATAATATTTGAAGTGATGATATCAACGCATAAATTGTTTTTTTTTTTAAAAACTAAATATAAATATTTAATAAAATTTTCTAATATTTTTTTCAAAAATAAATGTATTTATAGTATTTTTTTGAATTATCAATTATATGGAAATTTTATGTTAGTTATTTGAAAACCATTTATATGAGTTGTATTCAACAATAATTGGATGATGCATTAGTATTACTCAAAAGTGTCTAGCATTAAATGAATAATTTTAAATGGTTTGTAATCCTAAATTTTTTTCATCAATTAGGAAAAAAACAATGGTTCTTATTCGCAAAATGAAGTTTTAAGGACAAGAATTTTCCAGAAAAAAAATAGATTCTTATAACTTCTCATTTTATTATGTCTTTTCATATACTTTTTTTAATGTGTATTTTCATAATAACTTCTCAATTATAAATTTTTATCTTTTGTTATTTAGTTGGTTTAGTTTTCAAAATCACAACTTCTCTTACGTTGGAGTTACACTTGAAAAGATATAATTTTTTCTATGGTTTTGTTTTTTATTGTAACTTTACATATATGAAAAGATATTTTGTTAATATATGTTTTCATTGCAATATCTCTTTTCTTTTTGATCTAATTGTAATTTTTTATTTTGTATATTTTTTTATTTTATTGTGTTTTTCCATAAAAGCAACTTCTAATTTATAAATTTTTGTTTTTTGTTATTTAGTTAATTTAATTTTAAAAGTTACAATTTCAAATTTATTGGAAGTTACATTTGAAAAATAATATCAATTTCTATATAATTTTGATTTTTATTATAGTTTTATATATATGAAAAAAATTATTATTGTAAATTCTTTTTTATTTTGGATGTAACTGTAATTTTTCTTTTATACACTTTTATATCCTTTATTATATAGTTATTTCATAACTTTTATTATTATTTTAAATATTTAATATCTTAATTATTATTATTAGATTTTTTTCGTATATAAAAGTTACTTTATTTATTAATTATTATTTACTAATACTATTAAACTATTAGTGTTTATGTTTTTTGTAACTTATTTTGAAGATTCTAATTGTATTTTTCTTAGGTTCGTTATTTCTTTTATAAAACTCATCATTTTAAAAATATTGAATTACCAATACAAAACTAAAACTTTTACATTGTGTTGTCCTAGTATTTTTTCATTTATAAATTTTTAGTTTTTTGTTGTTTAATTAATTTAATTTTAGATGTTACATTTGAAAAATATCATTTTTATAGTAGTGTTTTTTTATTGTAACTCTACAAAAAATTGTTTTATGTTGTTATGTATTTTCAATGTAATATCTTTTTTAATTTATATTTTTTCTTTTCTTAATATTTTTTATACTGTTTTATTAATTAATAAATAAATATTTACCATATCAAATTTTTAATTTTGTGATAAAATTTAAAAATTATTTTATAATATTTATTAGTTCTGATAGTCAGGCTATTTGATTAATAGTTCTATTGAAAATAATTTGTGTATGTTTTTGCGTGATATCATCCAAGGTTCAATTCTAAGTATTTCTTAATAAAAAGGAATGAGTTTTTTTCTATCTAATATTTCTCTCCTAATAAACTTTAAAATAATTATAAAATGGAATATCTAAAGGCATGATCTCGCTGAGGACAGGTGGCCTAGTGATGTTGTCACTTTACAAATTCTCAAGGCACCAGGAATCAAACCCCCTACCTGCAAAGTAGGAGTGAGATTTAAAAGCCAATAGGTTAGTTGATAAAAAAAAAAAAGGCATGATCTCATATAATTATATAACAAAAAAGAAAACCGTTTAAAGAAAAAATCGGATATAAGAATTGAAAAGAAAAGAAAAACTAAAAACAGAAATGCATTTTACACGTGTGGGAGAAGAAAGAGAAAGAGAGATCTGATCTGTCCGAACTTCGCTGTTCGGTAGCCAGCTTTTGTCTCTCTCTTTCTTCGATCCCATTTCATATATAAATGAATCGACTTTCGACTGACAAAAACACCAGAGACCTTTAATTCACAATAAAGAGATGAAGATGCAAACTGAATGCGACTTGGAACTTCGCCTTCTCACGCCTTCTTCTGATTATAATTCCCATAGCTCGTGAGTCTCTCCCTTACTCTCTATAAAATATATACATATATAGAATTTACAGTGAAACGATATTGATATTCTTCTTGTAAATGATTTTGTAGGGTGGAAGAATCGAGCAGTTCTGAAGTTGAGCAACCAAAGAAAGAAACACAGTTACTTACAATTTTCTGCAACGGACAAATGTGTGTTTCTTCAGATCTTACCATTTTTCAGGCTGAAACTATATTATCACTTGCGAGTGGAGATTTGGAAGAAAGATCATCACGTTTGAAAAGTTCGGATTCTCCAATAAACCAAAAGAATTTGACACGAGTTCAGTCTCAGAAGGATTCCATGAAGAGATCTCTTAGGTGTTTTCTTCAGAAACGAAATGTTCGGATTCAAGCAACTTGTCCTTACTACCGTTCCAGATAAAAAAATTTATTTAGTTTTAGTTTTCATTTATTGGATTTTGATTTTGTTTATCTTTGGCTGTAACAAAATCCAGTTATGTGGATTATATAGACCCGTGATTAGCTTTAGAGTTTTTAAGTTACACGACTTTATGTGGATTCTATACCCATGATTCGTTTTAGAGTTTTTAAGTCTCGAGACTTTCTGTCTTGTCAACAACTTAATCGTGTTTTGTGTTCAAATAGTTAATAGTCTTCACTACTCGTTAATAGTTGGCTTAGTATTCAATCGGCGGCCTAGACTACTCTTTACGTGGTTAATGTAGTATAACATTTTAATATGTGATGATTTTCGAGCTAACAAAAATAAATAGATAAAGGATAAAAATCAATGATTGTATTTGATTAAACAAGTCTAGTTACAAAATCTGAATTTGATTTTCAGAATACTTTCGGCCTATTCTAGTTTTGTAGTGTTTTTCTCTATTTCTCTTCCTTTCCTTGTCTCTTTATTATATTTTTCATTACTTAAATTCAGTTTCTCAGACCACCTCCATCCCTAAGAACCCTTAATGAAAATTTTAAATTATTTTTAATTTAAATAATATACTAAAAACTCTTGAATGATTTTTAAGTTTTGTGGAGTTCCAATGGTAGAACCCCACATAAGGTTCTTAATTTTTTTTTTAATGTAAAATGTTACAAGTATTAATGTTAGATTTGAGAAAACAAAACATAGATAAAGAAGAAGATTCAGAAACTACACTTGCTTCATGGCTTCATTGTAAGAACTAAGAGAATGTTGCTAATTGAAATGATCTTAGTTCATTGTAATGTTCAATTACCTGGTGGTGCTTATATTTCTCTCTAACAGCTTGTAGAGCAGCTCCTCTTCTGCTCTTATACAAGTCATGTATGATTCCAACAAACACTTGTAGATCAGATGCTTTGTACTTTGTGTATTCTTCCAACATTTGATTATGTTTTACAAACACATATATTTTAGTGTCTAAATTCAAAAGACTGACTCATCTGTAAGGGAGTAAGAACAAAATGCTTACCAAGGGATGTAGTTTAGGACATATGATGAATCGAGCCAGAAACACAGCAGAAGCAGCCAACAAAGATGGCAAAAACTTCACAGATTTGTAATCTAAGATACTCAATTCTGATAAATAGCTACATAGAGGCTCTAGCTGCAACTTTAAAGTTTTGTAATCTGCTTGTGCAACCCTTGTGAACCTTCTACACAAACCCAACAACAAACACACATAATGAGAACAATGCAACAAAACAAACCAAATCATTATAATCAACAAGCAATAAGCATCGCAGAAACTCCCACAAGCTGAAGCTTTTGCTTTGATACAGACTTTAAGGATAAGAACCGATCGATGTGAGACACAGTGAGGTAAATTATTTCAGATCCGAGTTTGTATTCTTCAGTAACTTCCACTAACCAATCAACCAAAACATTTCTCATGCTTTGTGTTACATCTTTCTGAACCTTTTCAATATAATCAGGTAAAGGTCTATGCTTTGGCTTCACCTGAAATTCAAAATAGAATACAAATCCTTCAGATCAAATCTTAATTGACAAATTGAAACATAGAAAATAGCAAGATGAAGAAACATAATGATATGTTTTGCAATAAGATACCTATTTTTTATGTTGAAATCAGAGTCAATGAGAAGAAAACCATTCTCTTTGGCGTTTCCCTCTTCATCTCCAAGACAATACACTCAGATCTCGCTAGAGACAAGGCAATGAGCCGTATGTGAATACGCCAATCCAGTCTTTTCAGCAGTCTCTTTAGGATTTACAAACTTATACAACGAGGGAGCTCTCGGGTTGTCCTTTGTGTCAATTGCATTAATGCGACCAGATGGGCTATAACTAGTATAAAAGATAGTAAGACAGATAGTATACCAATTGCGTCCTCAAGCAGAGTCTCAAGGTTCTGATAAACCTCAGAATCAGGGTTCAACTCCATAAATCTAGTGACATCAAATAGAGACTAAAGTCTGAGCCCTTAACATCAAAGTTCCACTGTGTTTCTGATCAAGCTCGAGCACCCACGTACATTTTTCTTTTGTGGCTCGTGCCTTGGTTACTGAGTCGTCAAAACATATGCGAAAACAAGTTGAAGAAGAAAGAGGCGAAGAGTCTTTTTTTGGCCAAACGAGCAGCCAATATGCGGGTGCCACGTCACCGGTTCTTAGGGGTTCTTAAATCTCCTTATTAAGAACCGGTTATTAGCCTAAAAGTTCATTAATCATTATTTTAATAGATAAATAGGGTTAAGAAACCCACTCAGATACTCTGATGGGCTTGCTCTCACTTTTCTCTGTTTCCTTCGCTTCTTGCAATTTCCTTTATTTTTATTCTTTCTTGTCACGTGGCCTGCTTCTTCAGAGCTTAATCACCACTTATTTTCTTCAATTGTCCTTTGGGTTATGGGCCGAACTTAAACGGCATGTCTCTCCTTGATCGGCTACCATTTACATTTTGGCAAGTTTAATGGGCCTTAACGGCCCGATCTATGTGAGATCCGATATCAACAGTTGCCCATCATTTTTCCTAGAGAATTTTTTAAGGAAGCTGTTACGATTCTCTACACCACTATTTGTTTTGCGGCTTTCTTTGCAATCTTTTTGAATTTAAAAAAATTGTTGAATTTAAGCTTATCCAGCCGGATTTGTTAGAGTCGATCTTATAGACCTCTCCATATCAATTTCTATGCCTTAGCTTTCTTACTCTATGCTTTTCCTTCGTTCGATCATCAGCACTTCTCTAAATCGTTGTGCAATTCCCAAGGTAGGATTATCTATATTATGTCACTCGCAATCAAATATATGTCTAGCGATCACTTGTTATTGCTATAAGATAGCCAAAATGATTCAGGTTCCACCATAGTTTTTTTTATTTAATCCTTTTCACTTAAGGTTTTAGTATCTTATCGCCCCATTTTCTTTTAAAATCTTTTATTTCCTTCTTTGACTTATTTTTTTCCCTCTTTCTTGCTCGTTACGATATCGTTATCTCGTGTGGTGGCTAGCCCTGATGCCCTAATTAGGTCATAATTGTTTTCTTGTTGAGCCGACGATTCACCTTCGCCTTCATACTTCTCCGGAAGATCTTCCTTCCAATTATATGTTTGGTTCCACTATGTATTTTGACGTTTGCCATATCATATTTTTTATCCCTCCTATGTTGCTTGAATTGATTCATTCGTTTGGTCTTTCACTTTTCCAACTTACACTTTCCTTTGTTCATGTCTCTTTATATATTTTAACCATCTCCTCAAAGTGAGAGAAGGCAATATGCCTGGCCGTTTTTCAGCAATTGCTCTAAATCAAACGTACTAGTCATCACCTATACTTTTACCTTGTTCCTAAGAAAAGAATGAAAGTCGTTTTCAGGCTTCCTTACCATGAAGATAGTTGGAGGGAGAGGTTCTTTGCCTTTAGTCTGAATGAATTCCCCATTGGGTCTTTCCCACCATAAAGGATCCTTATTACAAAATATAGCGATATTGGTTAAACTATTTTATCGCTGGGGGGCGAGCTTATACCCTTGTATGTTGTTCGATTTTTTTAATACTGAGTTTCGATCTAACTTAATGTTTGCTCCTCTGATGCCATTCTTTCTCCTAAATCGCTAAGGTCTTTAGTTCACCAGTATAACCGTTGTCGTACGGATGTGAGTACGTTTACCCAGACACGTATTTGCCAAGCCTTTTATTCGACTACTCTTCTTATCACATACCTCATGGGAAACCTTGACACCTCGTCCAGTGGAGAATCGGAGGGACCTAGGCCTTTAAACCCTTTAGTTTGTCGTAAAAGCGGTAAGGTTTTCGTGCTGGTGTACGAATAATGTTACACATTCATTATTTGCAGGTATTATTTTGTTTACGCGTACTTGTTTTGGTTTTTGGTTGGTAAGTTTGAAAGGTTCTTCAAAAAAATGTATGCTTGGACTCGGTTTTCCGATCCTGCATCGGAGAAATAAGTTGGGCCTTCTGTAGGGTTTGAGGCGGAGGACGTGGTGGATTCTAAGACCCTAACTCCTAGGTCCCCTGCTCAAAATGCTTGCGCATCTCTAACTGATGATGGTAGAGCTTGCAGGACACTACACAAGCGTGTTCAGGCTGATTACTTGGATGATGATCGAGCTGAATAGAAGCCTTAATATGTGTCGGGTTCCGCTAATGTTTCCCGATACGGGTGGGATTTTAAGCATGATCGTAAATGGCATGTTATTGAGGATCGCCGTGGAATGGGGATCCTCCTTCGTTAGTGAATGCCTAGGGGTTTTTATGTCCCTCCATTTTATAATTTAAAACGTAAGGAAATCTTATTAAAAGCCGTGGAGTTGAGACTGTTGCTACTAATTTTTTTCCCGCACTTGACCATAAGAAGGAAAAGATGTTCCTAGCTCAGGAACAAGCCATGGCTGATGTTGTTCATGCCGTTAAGGACGAGTTTTCTACTATAGACAAAGCTCGACGTGTGAATTACCTTGTAATGCTTCAACATGTTGACTTAAATAGATTTTTTCCATAGTAACCTCGTTATAGGGCTACGTGAAGGTTGAATTCCTCACTTACAATAAATTACAAATAAATAAATAAAAGTTTTGAAATTTCCTTCATAGGATCAGCGCTGATTAAATCTGGGTCGTCCAACTCTCAGATTGGACATCCTATTTGAATCTGGATTGTTGTATTTTTTTCTTTTATTATCAGTTCTTGATCTCGGCAGTTGATTGGATTTGTTGATTTTGGCCCTTTTGTTAGACAATTTTTTGTCTTTTTAGTGGATGAGCGACACGACACGTGTACGTAATTAGCTTTTGTGAGGGAATTTTCCAAAGTATCTTTTCTTTGGAATAACATTTTCTTCTTATCTCCTCTTTAAGTCAGAAATTCTGCAATTTTTATAGGTATTTCTATTGTTCTCTTTTCCTTGTTCATTTGTTTCTTCGTCGATTTGCTTTGATTTTGCCTCTTGTTCTACTCTGTATTTAATGTACTTTGCTTTGCTTTATCTTTCTTACTATCATAATGCCATCATGTTCTCGTCAAACGTCTTTTGACTCTAAGTGTAGAAGTATCCCTAGGGCTTTTAAAGGTGACAGCGTTTCTAGTTCCTCGTCACACCAAAAATCTTCGGAGTTGGAATTGATTCTTCGTTCCTGTGGATTTTGATTGCCTTGATAAAATCGGAATTAGCTATACAATTCCTGGTAGACCGCGGCAAAAAAACAAACCGTCGAAGCCTAGGGCTCTGAAGATTCATCTCGCGGGAAATAAGTTTTCGCATTCGCCTTCTTCACTAAGTGAAGTTGAACTCACTGATCTTCAAGGGAGTTGTCAATTTCCTCAAGTTGTCGAGGTTAAATTATTTGAACCTAATTTTACGCCAAAATCTCTCCCGGCTGGTTAGAGTTGTGTGTATTCTATTTACTTCATGGAGGGCACTCTAAGTTTCCCAATCTCGAGTTCTATCACTCAGATACTCGTGGGACTTAGGTTAGTGTGCTATCAAATGTGTCCCTCCATGCTTCACATCATTCTAGAGATGCTCGTTTGTGGTGTTTAAATCGTGATGTACATGAAAAGTTCTCATATCCTTAACTTTTATCCCATGAAAAGGAATCATCGCCTGATGGTAAAAAGCTCAAAACGCAGTAGTTATCTCCTAGAAAATATATGTTGATCATTGAGGGTCTTCCAATAAGGATACTGACTAGGCGGATACATATTTCTTCTTCAAGATCTCACCAAACTCGATTGGTGATACAGATCCCAAGTTGTTTTGTCGCCCTTGGAGTTCCTCGTCTTGTTGGTTTTGCATATGCTTGCTTTGTTTTATACTTACTTATTCAAAAGATTTGGAAGCCCTAACAAGAAAATTTTGGAGCGGGACAATTAGTTGGGATACTTTAACTCTAGAACATATCATTCGGGCTCATGGGCTCATTCACAGCAACTTTGTTCCCCTGGTTTTTTGTGAGTTTATATCCCTTTTTTTGTTTTAATGAGTATCCTCACATGTCTTTGTTTGACCTATATTGTTTTGAGAAATAGTGGTTCGAAATATTCTTCCCGAGCATGTTTTTGTCGGGTCTACTAGCTTGTCGAGAGCTAAAGGTAAAGGCAAGAGGGTTTGGAAAGCTCGTGGCTCTTGTTCTGAAGAAATGCTTCTCGGGAGATCTTTTAAAGCTCTTGAATCTACTAAGGATCCTTTTTTGATTGAGCTTGCAAACAATAGTCCAGCGAGAAACTTTGAGCATTATGCCATCGCAGCTCGCTCACCAATCTTGCTTAATTCACCGTCTTAGATGAATTCTGACAATGCTTTTTTTGCGAGCATCCTCTTCTATTTCCCTTTGAGATGGCGTTGATTATAGCGTGCTTCTCAATGTTATAGAGGAGGCCATGAAGTTCTTCGGCTGCCACAGGGACTGTTAGGTGCCTTAGGTCCCATTTCACGGGATGCAAGGGAAAGAGTTCTTCATAAACCTTATGCACTCGTACTCTCGCGTTAGTTTACAGAGGAACTCTAAAGCTTTATCTTTTGTCCAGTTTTGGGTTTGATGGTCTTAAATTGATTTCCTCTTTTCTTGTTTAATTATAAAATTTTTAGTGCCTTTACGATGTTGTAAAGGCATGTAGCTTGTGGGAAAACCACTACCGCGACTCTGCTCCTAAACATTCACTTGACTTATTAAAGTCGCAATGAGCAGTGTGTTCAGCATTATTGGAGAAGGAGAAAGTATGGTCGAAGAACTCGTTGCTCGATAATAAGAAAAGTAAGGTTGACATGGAGAGGCTTAAGATTGAACATCATCTTGCCAAGCTTGAGGCTGAATTGCGCAAGGTAAAGCGCCAGAAGGATCATGATGCTCAAGCTATGATCCGCCAATTTGATGCCAAATACCACAAGTTGATGGAGGACACCAGAACCAGCTGGAATAGAGAGAAAAAAAGCAGAGAGCATGTTTACAAGTACCCGAAGATTTGATGTCAACCGAGAGTTGGACGATTGATTATGGGTTCAATTACTCTAGCTAACAGTACCTGAGTGGGGAACTATCCTCCCTGACCAACAGGACGAAGACCGTCAAAGCACACTATGTCGAGGAAGCTGACTTGGTCTTGGACAGTTTGCTTCTTTACCAATCATGGCTCTACTTGAGTTAGAAGGAGCAGCTGCAACAAATGTTGGTGGCTTTTCTACCGTTCCTTCTTTACCCAAGGATGGAGATCTTCCACCTTTGGTTAGGTCTAAAGAGCTTGGTACTACTAACATATATGATAACGAAGCAACAATGCCTTTGGAGCGGGAACAACACATACCAGAGTATCAAGAAACCAAGGCATAGGCCTTGAATTGTTTATCCTCCTTTAAAATTTTGTTGAACATTATTTATGTTTATTCATTTTTCAGTTTATTTCTTTTGGTGACAATATTCTCAGGTCTTAAATGGCCAAGTACTTCGAATGATTTTAAGTTTATAATCCTTTATAGGTCCTTTTGTCTTTGTGCCTTGATTGATTTTTTTTACTTAACGAACTGTTTGGGTTGTTGTTATTTTTTTCCTTGTGGTTGGGTTCGAATGGATCAGACTGCCTACATACCAATTAAGGGACCAATCCTTTTTTTTTTATTGGGTTTTAAATTTAGAGCGTTGGGCTAGAATTTTGTGAGATTCATCACATTCAACGGCCTAAGTTCCAATTTTCATGTCTCAACATCTTTTAACTTATAGACGCTTTTTGATATGATATCATCAATAAGGTATAGTCATTCCCAAGTTTTCCTAGCTTTCTAGCATTGAGCTCTCTTATGTTCTGGAATACTTTCTTGAGAACAAGCTCTTGGCTTAATTTTTAGGTTGTATAAGCGAGCTATCGTTTGTTAATATTGTTGCATTCTTATCATTGCTTGATCTCTTCTTTCCTCAAATAGATCTAAATTGTCAAATCGCAACGTGTTTGTTCATATCATCATTTTTGGGGAGTGATTCCCTCTTGAGGCTGATATGTATGCATTTTAGCTATCTTAGGTACCTTATTTTCTTCATTTTGCATACATATCCATTACACTTTTATCATTGCAGTGTCACTTTAAATTAATTTCAATTGTTTGCACTTGCATAACATATATTGTGCATTTTTTTAGTTTTCATTAGGAGTTCGTGGAAGAATTTGAGAGACCCAACATGGTTCGACCAAAAGATACATTTAAGAGCTAATGGGAAGTGAAAATAGATGATTGGACCAACTCGATGAGCCAGCTCGGCCACCACGGTCGAGTTGGCATCCAGATCACATGTATTTACTCAGCTCAGCCACTCAGCAGGGCCACATGGCTGAGTTAGACGCTCCCTTGTGTTTTTCTTGACATTCTTAATCTGATTCTTTAAGTTTTGACTCTTAAAGGTATAAATACCTTCCTATGTAATGAGAAAAGGACCACGTTTTTATTCGTCTTGGAGAAAGAAAAAAAAAGGACTAAGGTTGTTTTTCTCTCTTTTCTCTTGTAATTTCTAAATCCTGAATGCTAGATCACTTTGGATCCTTTGGTTATTTTAATTTCTATCTTTGATCAATCTTGTTTATCTCTCTCTGATCTTTTCTAATCATGCAATCATTTCTATTTCCTGTTTTTGTAATTTCCATGAAGATCTTTGAGTATATCCATTAGTGAGAAAATGGGCTAGATTAGTGTAGATCTAAGGGTTTCCAACCTTGAACATTTTCATTGTTTAGAGCTCTTTAGCTTAGGTGTTTTTAATACTTATTTCTCTTTGATCCATTGAAATCTGAGTTTATGTTTTCCACCCACAAGGTGTTTGTGAAAATGCTTGATTGAACCTAAGTTGATATACTCATTTCTAGCTCAAGAAATTGAATATCTAGGGTATTATTAGACTGGTCTAGGTTAGATCTTATTGCCTCTTGGTTTATCAATCGTTGATGAGAGTCTAGTCTGATTATAGATTGGTTGAGTCTCATTGCATGAGAATGAATGTGATTGTTTTGATTCCTAGTCTAGAGGTCATCTTTATAGGTTGTTGAGCAAGCTCTGGATCCCTTGATGAAACCTTGATCATTGACCCACTCCTCAAAATACTCTCTCTTTATTTTCTTATTACCTTTAAACATTGCTTTGTTTAACCTACATTATTATGCTTATTACTTTGTTTTTATTTTCCCTATTGACATATAAACCTCTTAATTGGCTTGAATTAGTTTAGTTGATTGATTCTTGGTTGCTAGTTACTTATCCAGTGGATTGACACCTTACTATATTACATCGATTGAAAATGCAGTAGGTACTGTTATTAAAGTTTAGTACGGACACCTCAGTTGTTACCTTTGCCTCGAATTAGTATGCTAGAGCAAATAGAGTTTCTTGTTTTGCTTTATATGGGGTTATTCGATAGGCCATGAGCACGCTACTAAGTTCGCTCGACCACTTGAATTTTTTAGTCGACAAGTATTTTTGAAATTATTCAATATTGTTTTGTTTGTCTCATCCGCCAAGCCATTTCCTTGCGAATATCTTGGTGTCGATGTCCTTAGTCAGATCTGCCAAGTATCCCATAGGGCTCTAATTAGTTGCGAGGTTAGGTTTGTTTTGTTATCAGTTATTATTTTTGCGGGAAGCCCGTATATACATATAACGTTTTTCCATTATAAATTTTTTACTTTATTCCCTATTATTTGTTGGTAAGATTCGGCTTATACCCACTTTGTGAAGTAGTCCATGACTACTAACACGAAGTAGAGTTTTTGCTTTCCTCACGCTTCCAATGGCCCTACCACATCCATCGCCCATCTCATGGATTAGTATGGTATTACGGTCGTCCTAAGCTCTTTACTCGGTGTGTGGATTGTCGAGGCATGTTGCTGATGTTTTTTACAGTTTTGGCATAGTTGTTGCTATCATTTAGCATTATGGGCCAATAGTAACTTTGTCGTTTGATCTGTAATGCGAGAGCTCAACCACCTTATTGATTGCTGCATACTATCCTATGTATTTTTGCTAGTAATCAGGCTCTCTTGTCCAAACCGTCAATATCTAGACTTACACATAGTATATCAGACCCCTCTGGACTTCTTTTATACAGTTGATCTCTGATCAGGCAAAATTTTCAGCTTTTGATGTTTAATTTTTAAGCTTGCCATTCATCGTCTAGTTTTTCCCCAAACTTTATATATTAGATTATCAGAATTCTTTAATCTTCTGTGTTCAAAATATTCAAATCTTGTTTATCGGAGTCCCTTACTTCGTCGTCGTCATTTGCAATCACCATTATGTGGTTATCAGTTTTGATACTTGACTTTTCCAGGTATTCTACTATATTAGAGGTTCGCTCATTGAGTTTAAAGCTCCTAGAGCGTTCGCGGCGGAATTTTCTGTTTGCGTGATGTGAATAGCTCAAATTTTTTTAAACATAATTATTGCTTGGTGAACGAGTTTCAAGAATGCACTCATTCTTTCATCTTTTTTCTTATAAGTGCCTTTGACTTGGCTTGTCACGAGCTGCGAGTCAATATGGGCCATTATGTTTTGGATTCCTAAACTGGTCGATATACGCAATCCAACCATATTAACCTGGATGAAGCCCCTCCCATATAACAACGATGTATCATTATGAAGTCCAAATTTTCCATTGTGTTGGACTAGTTCGATTAAGAAATATGCTAGCACTTGCAATTTCGTACTCATTTTCCTTTTATATTCAATATCGTACTCACTTATTTCCACAGCCCATTTAGCGAGCCTTTCAGATTGACTCTTGCTATGGATTATTGAATGCAGCTATTGCGAGGTCATTACCACGATAGTGTGGGATTGGAAATATGGTCTCAACTTTTGGGTTGAGGTTACCAATGCTAGGGAAAACTTTTCCATTGTTGGGTATCGTGTTTTGGCGTCTACCAATGTTTTACTAATGTAATAGATTGCTTTTTTTGTTTCGTTCTTCTCGCACAAGGACTCTGCAAACTGCAGCGCCTAATACTACGAGGTATAAACATAATTCTTCACCTTCCATTGGCTTTGCCAGTACTGGGGTTGTGTTAGATATGCCTTAAGCTCACCAAAAGTTAATTCTCAATCTACTCCCCACTCAAATTCTTTGCTTCCTTTTAAAAGCTTATAAAAGGGAAGATATTTCTCTTTTGACCTCAAGATAAAACAGTTTAAAGCGGCGATTATGCAGGTAAATCTTTATAGTTCTCAAGTATTTCTAGATGACAAAATCTTTAACAATGCGTAAATTTGTTTTCGGTTTGCCTCGATTCCTCTCTCAAAGACACGGTAACCTAGAAATTCTCCAAACTCACACCAAATGAACACTTTGTTGGGTTCAACTTCATGTCATATTGGTTTATTTTGTCAAAGCAAACGTTCAACTGCTTAATATGACCTAATGCACTGAGATTTGCATAATATATCGTCGATGTAGACTCAAATCAATTCTCCAATTTTGTATGCACACATTTTATACATCAGTCTTTGGTATGTTTCACCGGCATTTCTTATTCCGAAGCATATCCTTCCCATGCCATGTGAAAGTTTGGGTATTTTGTTTTAAAAAAGTAAGTAGCCCTCTCGTATGCTTTGGTTGAGATCTATTCCAATATTCACTACCCTTTCTAGGTTTTTGGGGTCTATTGCTATTTGTTCAACCTTTGAGATATGTGGCTTTGTTATCTCAACATTTTTTTCTACTTTCTTGGATTTTTCTAAACCAGCCACGTTAGTTTCTAGCTGTTACAATAAGCTTTCTCGCGATTGGTGATAGCTTTCCTTGTAGCATCGTCGCACTGCTTCTTGATTTCCACGGATTAGTCCCACTTCTCTGTTTTTTTGTGGGAATTTCACACATTAGTGATACGTTGATGGAACCGCTTTCATGGAATAAATCCAAGGTCTTTCTAGTATTGCATTGTAAGGCGTTGGTTTATACATTATTACGAAGTTTACGATCTTATGTTATCCATCAGCAATTACTGGCAAAGAAAGAGGGACATCGATGTATCGCTTAGAGAATCCTGTTAGTGGCACTTTTCCTCCACCGAGCTCATCTAGTCTGACTCCCATTCGTTTGAAAGCATCATAGAAGAAGAGGTCGACTTGATTTATCGTATCAACCATTATACGGTGCAACTCGAATCCTCCTACGTCTATAGTTATTATCAGTGCACCATCATAAGTTTTATCTAGTGCTAAGGTTTCACTCTCTTTGAATATCAAGACATGATTAGGACCGAACATTAAAGAAGGTGTTGAGTTTTCAAGCAACTCTACTTTTCTTTGATGCTCTTTATCGCATTCACAGAGTCACAAAATAACTTCAACCCTCCGCTTATGTAATCAATCCTTGGCTTTTGTGATCGGGATCTGGTGAGTCCGACTTTGTGAGCTCAAAATCATTTCTTTGTCCTTCAAGAGTTCAGTCGCGCTTTTTTCCATCATGCTTATTTTTCCATTCTTTTTTCCATTTTATCCTTCCACTTGCCTTTGTCTTTTATCCATTTGGCAACTTTACATTCTTCCAATGAATGTGTTTTGGATAGATGGTAATCGCAGAACTTTCCCGTATCATCTCTCATTTCTTTGATGGGAGGAGTTATCTACGGCATAAGATTGTTTTCCTTGTTCTGGTTCGGGCTGTTTTTATTCCCTATAGGTTTTGATTCTTTTGTCTCAGGTCACTTAAATTTGAGAATGGATTCTTCCTAAATGGCAAAATTTGTTGCGTGATGTAACGCATCGCCCATCGTTTTTGGTGGCCTAACTGTTAAATCTTGACATTAGGCTCCAGACGGAGGAAAAGAGAGAGAGAGTGTGATTAAGGTCATTTCATCACATACGTCAATGCATCAGACTTTCATATCTTTGAATATGGCCACGAAATCTCGCAAAGGTTCAAACTTTTGTTGTACTACGTTTAGTAGACTGTTAAAGTTATGCTTATTTTGATATATATTGAGTAAATTTTGAGAAAGCTTCAACGAGCTGTTCGAATCCATCGATAGAATTCGGTGGGAGGATTGAGAACCAATCAAGGGCAGCCCCTGCGAGGCTCTCGGAAAAGAAGCATCAAAATCTAACATCATTTTCTTCTCTCTCTAAATGAGATCGATATGCCGCAAGACAGAAGGTTTTTAAATGTGAGACAAGATCAGAATTTTCAGAGTACGTTGGGAATTTTATCTTTGCCCACATCCCATATATGAGTATCCATCAGTTTTTGGGTTAATGGTGCAAATCTTGTATCTTCAATTACCTTGGTGCCGAGATTTTAGCTCAGTGAAACTATAAGTTTGGTCTTGTTCAACCATATTACGGAGAACATATTCACGGAGATGGTTTACCTCGGAAATATTAACCCTCGCTGCGTCGGGAACTCTCGCTTGAGATCCCAAAACAACTTCCATTTTCAGAGTTTGGCATTTTGTTTTAGTTTGAACGAGCTGTTGTTTAAGCGAGAGAAACTCTTTATTATTCTAGCGATTTATGTTTGTCGTTTGGGCTTGAGTCTCATTTATGACGCAAACTGCATTACTTACAGTTGAGTTTGTTGCTTTGTCTGGCCAAATCAGTATAGTGTTATTTAGGGGTGTGAAATTTTCATATCGAGTTTGAGACAAAAACAAATTTTTAAATTTAAAGTTATTAATAAAATCCAGAAATGTTCAATACAATTATGTTTTTTTTCTGTGCAAATGTATCGCTAATAATATAGTAGTATGGATGTATGTACGTGATAAATGTGGTTTATACTTGTATAGAGAAGATATTTGTGTTTCGTTTAATTAAATAAAAGAAGAAGAAAAATGGAGATAAGGGTGTACATGTATATACGGGTACATGCTTTCTTTTTCCCTTTTTCTGATCTGCAATATATTATTTTATCAAATCTGCACTTTTTATATTGAGTCATTAATGTATGAGTGGGTAAAATAAAGATACATGGTACCACAATAGATGTATTTATTCTGCAAACTATTCAAAGCTAAAATAAATAATAAATATCAAAAGTAAAACACCTAAGTTTTAAAAATTATAAAGGATCATAAGAGATTATAAAAGTCTCGGGATAATAATTAAACTTTGGTAATTCCTCAATCCAATTTGAATATACGATTCTAGAGAAAAATAAAAAAAAAGTTCACCACAGATTAAGTATCTATAAGTTGGGAGGTATGGATAGTATTTTAGATTATCTTGGGGTATACATAGGGCAAAAACAAAAATCTTTTTTTGTAAGATAAGAATTACATTAGAGAATAAATAATTGGTTCTCTAAAATTTCTATTAGAAGAAGATAAGGAAGTTTTAATTAAACTGGTATGTGATGTTTTGTTCCTATCCTACTTAAACTTAATTTTATGCGGCAAGTTATTCCTAATTGTGTGCTGTATGTAAAAGACAATTTACATATAAAGGTATTAATTGAGACACAATTTGCAATCGTTGTGGCCACAAGTCAAAAATAATGTATTAAACGTTATACATCGTGATTCTGGTTAAGGTTTGGTTTCTAGATTTGATGCAGATTTAGTCTTTTTGCTTTTTTTTTTTTTTGTCAACTAGTTTACTGGCTTTTAAATCCCTTTTTATTATTGTAGGTAGGACGTTCAATCATTTGGTGTCTTGAGGATTTGTAAAGTAACTACACCACTGACCCCTGTCCTCGGCGCCTTTTGCTTTTTCTCTTTTTTTTTTTTGGGTTTAGTTTCTCTCTTTTAGAACTTATCTTCTTTTATTTGGATATAATGTTCTTTGGATTTTCAATTTTTCTTTGTAAATTCTAATCGATACATTGCATCTTCCTTTTTGGTTTATGTATAGTTCCAGACGAAAGAAAACTGCATTAAGTGGTTAGAAAGATTAAAATTGTATAAAAACAGATTGGACTTTTCATTCACTCCAGCTAATTAAACGGATAAACTCAGATCAATCGTTTTGACTAAATTCAAATTTTGTTTTTATACATGTAAATTCTGAATCATTAGGTAATGCAACAACAAAAATATAAGAGCATTAGGAGTTCTTAGGGGTGGGGTTCTTAGAGAAAAAAAAAAAAAAAAAAAAAATTTTTTTGCAAAAACGCGGAACCAATCAGAAGCCACCACGTGGCGGCCCGGTTCTTAATTAAGAGCCTTTGAAGCCCGGATTCGCCACGTGGTGGCGTATGATTGGCTCCGTGGGGTTCACCAATGCTGATGCCCTAACTCTCTCTATATACGTGGAAGCAAAGCTATTATATATATATATATATACGTTGTTTAAATTTACTTTGTTGCGCTGTCAAAAGCGTGAGACAATTTTTCTCATATTGTACATATCAAAGGTACCTAACTATAGAAATAATAACCAAAGAAAAAAATTACGGATATGTGTTGTTGTCACATCACTACGTGTCGACCTTCAGCAGTACCAAGCCTTTGTACCTTGACTAGCTATTATATTTTTTATTTTGCTTATATCACCTATATTGACAATATTATTTACTTTGTACTTATCTTACTACATATATTTAACAAGTGTAGTCTACATTTTCAGGTACACAAATAGTAAATCGAGGTTTAATTATTGAATAATACGTGCATTATTTCCACGTAACTCGAGTTTAAATCATCAGGACACGACAAATCACTAATCGTGTATGGATTAATCAGAAGTTAGTAACTCGCAAGGGTAAAATAGGAAATTCGCGAGCTCAATCAATCAGATTTATGATCATTCACAATGACAATATATATAGCTCGACACTCATGACATTGGAAGATCAAACACACTCCATGCCCAAGTCATTACAAGCTATATTACAAAATGATAGAAATGCCCCCTTACGTTATGGAAAACCCTAATTTCGAGCCTTACAAACCTAGGAAACAATACAACTTTTACTCTTCTTTTCTCCCTATCCTCTTATCAATTTTCACCTACACTTTCATCTTCCACGTTCTCCAAGTGTCTCCTTCATCAGTCTTCAACGACACCAAGATCTTATTCTTCCTCTCAAATGCACTTATCATCATCATCGCTGCGGATTATAGTACATTCTCTGATAAAGAGAATCATGATGTTTACGACGAATACATGGCCGTGACGAGAAGTGAAGCGAGAGAAAACCCTAGACTGGAAAACTCGGACTATGGAGTGAGTTTCGTGGAAGAGGTCGAGATCAGTGAGAAACAAGAAGAAGCCATTGGAGCAAAATCTATTGACAAAACCGTACGAGTTGTGAGGGAGAACCAGCCAAGAATCATACCTATCCAAAAATATAAGCCAACGACTGAGCAAAACCTTAAGATAGAAGAAACTTGCAACGCAAGGAATCAATTGAAACCTAAACCGTACAGAAGAAGCAAGTCGGATAAGGCACACGAATTGATGATAAACAAGAAACGTCGTCAAGAGATCAAACATAGATCTAAAAGTTATGATCAAAGCCAATCAGATAGCTCGAAATGGATGGTTATTTATGAGGAGAAGAAGGCTGAGGAAGTGGAGGAAGCGACGGTAAAGTGGGAGAATGTGAAAGACGAATCGGAGGAGTTCTCGAAGATGTCGAACGAGGAGTTGAATAGACGAGTCGAAGATTTTATCGAACGGTTCAATCGTAATATCAAACGACAAAGTTTTGTCTAATTTAATTTAATTCGTCCTTGTACCATTACGGCAAATTTAGTCAACCTTTTTGTGTCATTTATTTTGTTGGTCATTTATCGATCATCTTGTTTAGTATTTTTGTTTTGCCTTTTTATACAATTTTCGTTAGAGTTGGTAAAATATGAGATCATAGATACAATTGTTAGTTTAATTTTAATGGTTGAAAGAAATGATATCATAAATTTAAAAAGAATAGAAATTATTGCCGACTCTTTGGAGATGGAAAATCAAATATACTTTTTACTTAACTCACTTTTATGAACGTTAAAAAGGAATGATTTCATTATAATCACCATATTGTTTTCGTCGCTAAGTTACAACTACAGAAAACAGAAAAAGAAATATAAAATGACGATGAAATATTTTTAAATAGTCATAGGACCTAATATACTAACAAACATATAGCCATATATTTAGTCAGAGAATTAGCGATAAAGTTTTTTCATGATTGGTTCATATGACTAAATTACGCAAAGAGAAAAGAAGGTTACTTAGGAATTAATGACATACCTAAATTTATATTCCAGTATATCATTGAAACT
>JAKUCM010001718.1:0-87926 GCA_023374145.1 Lepidium sativum
GAGAGAGAGAGACGGTTCACCGATAATCATAACTTCTAACTTAAGAGAACATTGACCTTCTTGTAACATATGACACCAATCTAAGTTTCTTCGCACACTTTCTCAAGTCGAAGCGACATTAGATAGCCTTGAACTTAACAAAAAGAGATCTCATATCTAGAAGTACTATATGAATACGGACAGCTAAAAGGATCAAGCTACACATCATAACTCGACCAAAGTAGTTCGCTACGGTTCTCTGATAATCATCACTTTTAGCTTTTCAGAACAATCACCTAGTTCCAGCATATGAGAGCAACAAAAGTTGCTTAGCACACTTTGTCATGTCAATGCGACATTACCTTGCCTTGAACTTCGAAAAAGATATCACATGTGTAGAAGTCCTAGATAAGAACGAATAGCTCAGACGACCAAGCTAGACCTCATAACTCGACCAAACTAGTTCGTGACGGTTCACTGATAATCATAACTTCTAGCGTAAGAGAACAATCACCAATTTGCAACATATGAGAGCAACCTAAGTTGCTTAGCACACTTTCTCATGTCAAAGCGACATTACATGGGCCTTAAAGTTAGCAAAAAGAGATCACATTTGTAGAACTCCAAGATTAGCATGGATAGCTCAAACGACCACGCCAGACCTCATAACTCAACCAAAATAGTTCTTGACGGTTCACCGATAATCATAACTTATAACTTAAGAGAACAATGACCTTCTTGTAACATATGAGACCAATCTAAGTTTCTTATCACACTTTCTCAAGTCGAAGTGACATTAGATAGCCTTGAACTTATCAAAAAGAGATCTCATGCCTAGAAGTACTATATGAATACGGGCTGCTGAAAGGATAAAGCTACACATCATAACTCGACCAAAGTAGTTCGTTACGTTTCACTGATAATCAAAACTTCTAGCGTCAGAGAACAATCACCAAGTTGCAACATATGAGAGCAACCTAAGTTGCTTATCATACTTGCTCATGTTAAAGCATTATAACATGGGCCTTGAATTTAGCAAAAAGAGATCAAATGTGTAGAAGTCCTAGATAAGCACGAATAGCTCAAACGACCATGCTAGACCTCATAACTGAACCAAAGTAGTTCATGAAACGATAGCCATAACTTCTAACTTAAGAGAACAATCACATAGTTGCAACATAATAGAGCAACCTAAGTTGATTAGCACATTTTCTCATGTCAAAGTGACATTACATGGGCCTTGAAGTTAGCAAAAAGAGATCACATGTGTAGAAGTCCTAGATTAGCACGGATAGCTCAAACGACCACGCTAGACCTCATAACTCAACCAAAGTAGTTCTTGACGGTTCACCGATAATCATAACTTCTAACTTAAGAGAACATTGACCTTCTTGTAACATATGACACCAATCTAAGTTTCTTAGCACACTTTCTCAAGTCGAAGCGACATTAGATAGCCTTGAACTTAACAAAAAGAGATCTCATATCTAGAAGTACTATATGAATACGGACAGCTAAAAGGATCAAGCTACACATCATAACTCGACCAAAGTAGTTCGCTACGGTTCTCTGATAATCATCACTTTTAGCTTTTCAGAACAATCACCTAGTTCCAGCATATGAGAGCAACAAAAGTTGCTTAGCACACTTTGTCATGTCAATGCGACATTACCTTGCCTTGAACTTCGAAAAAGATATCACATGTGTAGAAGTCCTAGATAAGAACGAATAGCTCAGACGACCAAGCTAGACCTCATAACTCGACCAAACTAGTTCGTGACGGTTCACTGATAATCATAACTTCTAGCGTAAGAGAACAATCACCAATTTGCAACATATGAGAGCAACCTAAGTTGCTTAGCACACTTTCTCATGTCAAAGCGACATTACATGGGCCTTAAAGTTAGCAAAAAGAGATCACATCTGTAGAACTCCAAGATTAGCATGGATAGCTCAAACGACCACGCCAGACCTCATAACTCAACCAAAATAGTTCTTGACGGTTCACCGATAATCATAACTTATAACTTAAGAGAACAATGACCTTCTTGTAACATATGAGACCAATCTAAGTTTCTTATCACACTTTCTCAAGTCGAAGTGACATTAGATAGCCTTGAACTTATCAAAAAGAGATCTCATGCCTAGAAGTACTATATGAATACGGGCTGCTGAAAGGATAAAGCTACACATCATAACTCGACCAAAGTAGTTCGTTACGTTTCACTGATAATCAAAACTTCTAGCGTCAGAGAACAATCACCAAGTTGCAACATATGAGAGCAACCTAAGTTGCTTATCATACTTGCTCATGTTAAAGCATTATAACATGGGCCTTGAATTTAGCAAAAAGAGATCAAATGTGTAGAAGTCCTAGATAAGCACGAATAGCTCAAACGACCATGCTAGACCTCATAACTGAACCAAAGTAGTTCATGAAACGATAGCCATAACTTCTAACTTAAGAGAACAATCACATAGTTGCAACATAATAGAGCAACCTAAGTTGATTAGCACATTTTCTCATGTCAAAGTGACATTACATGGGCCTTGAAGTTAGCAAAAAGAGATCACATGTGTAGAAGTCCTAGATTAGCACGGATAGCTCAAACGACCACGCTAGACCTCATAACTCAACCAAAGTAGTTCTTGACGGTTCACCGATAATCATAACTTCTAACTTAAGAGAACATTGACCTTCTTGTAACATATGACACCAATCTAAGTTTCTTAGCACACTTTCTCAAGTCGAAGCGACATTAGATAGCCTTGAACTTAACAAAAAGAGATCTCATATCTAGAAGTACTATATGAATACGGACAGCTAAAAGGATCAAGCTACACATCATAACTCGACCAAAGTAGTTCGCTACGGTTCTCTGATAATCATCACTTTTAGCTTTTCAGAACAATCACCTAGTTCCAGCATATGAGAGCAACAAAAGTTGCTTAGCACACTTTGTCATGTCAATGCGACATTACCTTGCCTTGAACTTCGAAAAAGATATCACATGTGTAGAAGTCCTAGATAAGAACGAATAGCTCAGACGACCAAGCTATACCTCATAACTCGACCAAACTAGTTCGTGACGGTTCACTGATAATCATAACTTCTAGCGTAAGAGAACAATCACCAATTTGCAACATATGAGAGCAACCTAAGTTGCTTAGCACACTTTCTCATGTCAAAGCGACATTACATGGGCCTTAAAGTTAGCAAAAAGAGATCACATCTGTAGAACTCCAAGATTAGCATGGATAGCTCAAACGACCACGCCAGACCTATAACTCAACCAAAATAGTTCTTGACGGTTCACCGATAATCATAACTTATAACTTAAGAGAACAATGACCTTCTTGTAACATATGAGACCAATCTAAGTTTCTTATCACACTTTCTCAAGTCGAAGTGACATTAGATAGCCTTGAACTTATCAAAAAGAGATCTCATGCCTAGAAGTACTATATGAATACGGGCTGCTGAAAGGATAAAGCTACACATCATAACTCGACCAAAGTAGTTCGTTACGTTTCACTGATAATCAAAACTTCTAGCGTCAGAGAACAATCACCAAGTTGCAACATATGAGAGCAACCTAAGTTGCTTATCATACTTGCTCATGTTAAAGCATTATAACATGGGCCTTGAATTTAGCAAAAAGAGATCAAATGTGTAGAAGTCCTAGATAAGCACGAATAGCTCAAACGACCATGCTAGACCTCATAACTGAACCAAAGTAGTTCATGAAACGATAGCCATAACTTCTAACTTAAGAGAACAATCACATAGTTGCAACATAATAGAGCAACCTAAGTTGATTAGCACATTTTCTCATGTCAAAGTGACATTACATGGGCCTTGAAGTTAGCAAAAAGAGATCACATGTGTAGAAGTCCTAGATTAGCACGGATAGCTCAAACGACCACGCTAGACCTCATAACTCAACCAAAGTAGTTCTTGACGGTTCACCGATAATCATAACTTCTAACTTAAGAGAACATTGACCTTCTTGTAACATATGACACCAATCTAAGTTTCTTAGCACACTTTCTCAAGTCGAAGCGACATTAGATAGCCTTGAACTTAACAAAAAGAGATATCAAGTCTAGAAGTACTATATGAATACGGACAGCTAAAAGGATCAAGCTACACATCATAAGTCGACCAAAGTAGTTCGCTACGGTTCTCTGATAATCATAACTTTTAGCTTTTCAGAAAAATCACCTAGTTCCAATATATGAGAGCAACAAAAGTTGCTTAGCACACTTTGTCATGTCAATGTGACATTACCTTGCCTTGAACTTCAAAAAAGATATCACATGTGTAGAAGTCCTAGATAAGAACGAATAGCTCAGACGACAAAGCTAGACCTCATAACTCGACCAAAGTAGTTCGTGACGGTTCACTGATAATCATAACTTCTAGCGTAAGAGAACAATCACCAATTTGCAACATATGAGAGCAACCTAAGTTGCTTAGCACACTTTCTCATGTCAAAGCGACATTACATGGGCCTTAAAGTTAGCAAAAAGAGATCACATCTGTAGAACTCCAAGATTAGCATGGATAGCTCAAACGACCACGCCAGACCTCATAACTCAACCAAAATAGTTCTTGACGGTTCACCGATAATCATAACTTATAAATTAAGAGAACAATGACCTTCTTGTAACATATGAGACAAATCTAAGTTTCTTAGCACACTTTCTCAAGTCGAAGTGACATTAGATAGCCTTGAACTTAGCAAAAAGAGATCTCATGTCTAGAAGTACTATATGAATACGGGCTGCTGAAAGGATAAAGCTACACATCATAACTCGACCAAAGTAGTTCGTTACGGTTCACTGATAATCAAAACTTCTAGCGTCAGAGAACAATCACCAAGTTGCAACATATGAGAGCAACCTAAGTTGCTTAGCACACTTGCTCATGTTAAAGCATTATAACATGGGCCTTGAATTTAGCAAAAAGAGATCAAATCTATAGAAGTCCTAGATAAGCATGAATAGCTCAAACGACCACGCTAGACCTCATAACTGAACCAAAGTAGTTCATGAAACGATAGCCATAACTTCTAACTTAAGAGAACAATCACATAGTTGCAACATAATAGAGCAACCTAAGTTGATTAGCACATTTTCTCATGTCAAAGTGACATTACATGGGCCTTGAAGTTAGCAAAAAGAGATCACATGTGTAGAAGTCCTAGATTAGCACGGATAGCTCAAACGACCACGCTAGACCTCATAACTCAACCAAAGTAGTTCTTGACGGTTCACCGATAATCATAACTTCTAACTTAAGAGAACATTGACCTTCTTGTAACATATGACACCAATCTAAGTTTCTTAGCACACTTTCTCAAGTCGAAGCGACATTAGATAGCCTTGAACTTAACAAAAAGAGATCTCATATCTAGAAGTACTATATGAATACGGACAGCTAAAAGGATCAAGCTACACATCATAACTCGACCAAAGTAGTTCGCTAAGGTTCTCTGATACTCATCACTTTTAGCTTTCTGAACAATCACCTAGTTCCAGCATATGAGAGCAACAAAAGTTGCTTAGCACACTTTGTCATGTCAATGCGACATTACCTTGCCTTGAACTTCAAAAAAGATATCACATGTGTAGAAGTCCTAGATAAGAACGAATAGCTCAAACGACCACGCTAGACCTCATAACTGAACCAAAGTAGTTCATGAAACAATAGCCATAACTTCTAACTTAAGAGAACAATCACATAGTTGCAACATAATAGAGCAACCTAAGTTGCTTAGCACACTTTCTCATGTCAAAGCGACATTACATGGGCCTTGAAGTTAGCAAAAAGAGATCACATGTGTAGAAGTCCTAGATTAGCACGGATAGCTCAAACGACCACGCTAGACCTCATAACTCAACCAAAGTAGTTCTTGACGGTTCACCGATAATCATAACTTCTAACTTAAGAGAACATTGACCTTCTTGTAACATATGACACCAGTCTAAGTTTCTTAGCACACTTTCTCAAGTCGAAGCGACATTAGATAGCCTTGAACTTAACAAAAAGAGATCTCATATCTAGAAGTACTATATGAATACGGACAGCTAAAAGGATCAAGCTACACATCATAACTCGACCAAAGTAGTTCGCTAAGGTTCTCTGATACTCATCACTTTTAGCTTTTCTGAACAATCACCTAGTTCCAGCATATGAGAGCAACAAAAGTTGCTTAGCACACTTTGTCATGTCAATGCGACATTACCTTGCCTTGAACTTCAAAAAAGATATCACATGTGTAGAAGTCCTAGATAAGAACGAATAGCTCAGACGACAAAGCTAGACCTCATAACTCGACCAAAGTAGTTCGTGACGGTTCACTGATAATCATAACTTCTAGTGTAAGAGAACAATCACCAATTTGCAACATATTAGAGCAACCTAAGTTGCTTAGCACACTTTCTCATGTCAAAGCGACATTACATGGGCCTTAAAGTTAGCAAAAAGAGATCACATGTGTAGAACTCCAAGATTAGCATGGATAGCTCAAACGACCACGCCAGACCTCATAACTCAACCAAAATAGTTCTTGACGGTTCACCGATAATCATAACTTCTAACTTAAGAGAACATTGACCTTCTTGTTACATATGACACCAATCTAAGTTTCTTAGCACACTTTCTCAAGTCGAAGCGACATTAGATAGCCTTGAACTTAACAAAAAGAGATCTCAAGTCTAGAAGTACTATATGAATACGGACAGCTAAAAGGATCAAGCTACACACCATAACTCGACCAAAGTAGTTCGTTACGGTTCTATGATAATCATAACTTTTAGCTTTTGAGAACAATCACCTAGTTCCAATATATGAGAGCAACAAAAGTTGCTTAGCACACTTTGTCATGTCAATGCGACATTACCTTGCCTTGAACTTCAAAAAAGATATCACATGTGAGAAGTCCTAGATAAGAACGAATAGCTCAGACGACCAAGCTAGACCTCATAACTCGACCAAACTAGTTCGTGACGGTTCACTGATAATCATAACTTCTAGCGTAAGAGAACAATCACCAATTTGCAACATATGAGAGCAACCTAAGTTGCTTAGCACACTTTCTCATGTCAAAGCGACATTACATGGGCCTTAAAGTTAGCAAAAAGAGATCACATGTGTAGAACTCCAAGATTAGCATGGATAGCTCAAACGACCACGCCAGACCTCATAACTCAACCAAAATAGTTCTTGACGGTTCACCGATAATCATAACTTATAACTTAAGAGAACAATGACCTTCTTGTAACATATGAGACCAATCCAAGTTTCTTATCACACTTTCTCAAGTCGAAGTGACATTAGATAGCCTTGAACTTATCAAAAAGAGATCTCATGCCTAGAAGTACTATATGAATACGGGATGCTGAAAGGATAAAGCTACACATCATAACTCGACCAAAGTAGTTCGTTACGGTTCACTGATAATCAAAACTTCTAGCGTCAGAGAACAATCACCAAGTTGCAACATATGAGAGCAACCTAAGTTGCTTATCATACTTGCTCATGTTAAAGCATTATAACATGGGCCTTGAATTTAGCAAAAAGAGATCAAATGTGTAGAAGTCCTAGATAAGCACGAATAGCTCAAACGACCATGCTAGACCTCATAACTGAACCAAAGTAGTTCATGAAACGATAGCCATAACTTCTAACTTAAGAGAACAATCACATAGTTGCAACATAATAGAGCAACCTAAGGTTATTAGCACATTTTCTCATGTCAAAGTGACATTACATGGGCCTTGAAGTTAGCAAAAAGAGATCACATGTGTAGAAGTCCTAGATTAGCACGGATAGCTCAAACGACCACGCTAGACCTCATAACTCAACCTAAGTAGTTCTTGACGGTTCACCGATAATCATAACTTCTAACTTAAGAGAACATTGACCTTCTTGTAACATATGACACTAATCTAAGTTTCTTAGCACACTTTCTCAAGTCGAAGCGACATTAGATAGCCTTGAACTTAACAAAAAGAGATATCAAGTCTAGAAGTACTATATGAATACGGACAGCTAAAAGGATCAAGCTACACATCATAAGTCGACCAAAGTAGTTCGCTACGGTTCTCTGATAATCATAACTTTTAGCTTTTCAGAAAAATCACCTAGTTCCAATATATGAGAGCAACAAAAGTTGCTTAGCACACTTTGTCATGTCAATGCGACATTACCTTGCCTTGAACTTCAAAAAAGATATAACATGTGTAGAAGTCCTAGATAAGAACGAATAGCTCAGACGACAAAGCTAGACCTCATAACTCGACCAAAGTAGCTCGTGACGGTTCACTGATAATCATAACTTCTAGCGTAAGAGAACAATCACCAATTTGCAACATATGAGAGCAACCTAAGTTGCTTAGCACACTTTCTCATGTCAAAGCGACATTACATGGGCCTTAAAGTTAGCAAAAAGAGATCACATGTGTAGAACTCCAAGATTAGCATGGATAGCTCAAACGACAACGCCAGACCTCATAACTCAACAAAAATAGTTCTTGACGGTTCACCGATAATCATAACTTATAACTTAAGAGAACAATGACCTTCTTGTAACATATGAGACCAATCTAAGTTTCTTAGCACACTTTCTCAAGTCGAAGTGACATTAGATAGCCTTGAACTTAGCAAAAAGAGATCTCATGTCTAGAAGTACTATATGAATACGGGCTGCTGAAAGGATAAAGCTACACATCATAACTCGACCAAAGTAGTTCGTTACGGTTCACTGATAATCAAAACTTCTAGCGTCAGAGAACAATCACCAAGTTGCAACATATGAGAGCAACCTAAGTTGCTTAGCACACTTTCTCATGTTAAAGCATTATAACATGGGACTTGAATTTAGCAAAAAGAGATCAAATCTATAGAAGTCCTAGATAAGCATGAATAGCTCAAACGACCACGCTAGACCTCATAACTGAACCAAAGTAGTTCATGAAACGATAGCCATAACTTCTAACTTAAGAGAACAATCACATAGTTGCAACATAATAGAGCAACCTAAGTTGCTTAGCACACTTTCTCATGTCAAAGCGACATTACATGGGCCTTGAAGTTAGCAAAAAGAGATCACATGTGTAGAAGTCCTAGATTAGCACGGATAGCTCAAACGACCACGCTAGACCTCATAACTCAACCAAAGTAGTTCTTGACGGTTCACCGATAATCATAATTTCTAACTGAAGAGAACATTGACCTTCTTGTAACATATGACACCAATCCAAGTTTCTTATCACACTTTCTCAAGTCGAAGTGACATTAGATAGCCTTGAACTTATCAAAAAGAGATCTCATGCCTAGAAGTACTATATGAATACGGGATGCTGAAAGGATAAAGCTACACATCATAACTCGACCAAAGTAGTTCGTTACGGTTCACTGATAATCAAAACTTCTAGCGTCAGAGAACAATCACCAAGTTGCAACATATGAGAGCAACCTAAGTTGCTTATCATACTTGCTCATGTTAAAGCATTATAACATGGGCCTTGAATTTAGCAAAAAGAGATCAAATGTGTAGAAGTCCTAGATAAGCACGAATAGCTCAAACGACCATGCTAGACCTCATAACTGAACCAAAGTAGTTCATGAAACGATAGCCATAACTTCTAACTTAAGAGAACAATCACATAGTTGCAACATAATAGAGCAACCTAAGGTTATTAGCACATTTTCTCATGTCAAAGTGACATTACATGGGCCTTGAAGTTAGCAAAAAGAGATCACATGTGTAGAAGTCCTAGATTAGCACGGATAGCTCAAACGACCACGCTAGACCTCATAACTCAACCTAAGTAGTTCTTGACGGTTCACCGATAATCATAACTTCTAACTTAAGAGAACATTGACCTTCTTGTAACATATGACACTAATCTAAGTTTCTTAGCACACTTTCTCAAGTCGAAGCGACATTAGATAGCCTTGAACTTAACAAAAAGAGATCTCATATCTAGAAGTACTATATGAATACGGACAGCTAAAAGGATCAAGCTACACATCATAAGTCGACCAAAGTAGTTCGCTACGGTTCTCTGATAATCATAACTTTTAGCTTTTCAGAAAAATCACCTAGTTCCAATATATGAGAGCAACAAAAGTTGCTTAGCACACTTTGTCATGTCAATGCGACATTACCTTGCCTTGAACTTCAAAAAAGATATCACATGTGTAGAAGTCCTAGATAAGAACGAATAGCTCAGACGACAAAGCTAGACCTCATAACTCGACCAAAGTAGCTCGTGACGGTTCACTGATAATCATAACTTCTAGCGTAAGAGAACAATCACCAATTTGCAACATAGGAGAGCAACCTAAGTTGCTTAGCACACTTTCTCATGTCAAAGCGACATTACATGGGCCTTAAAGTTAGCAAAAAGAGATCACATGTGTAGAACTCCAAGATTAGCATGGATAGCTCAAACGACAACGCCAGACCTCATAACTCAACCAAAATAGTTCTTGACGGTTCACCGATAATCATAACTTATAACTTAAGAGAACAATGACCTTCTTGTAACATATGAGACCAATCTAAGTTTCTTAGCACACTTTCTCAAGTCGAAGTGACATTAGATAGCCTTGAACTTAGCAAAAAGAGATCTCATGTCTAGAAGTACTATATGAATACGGGCTGCTGAAAGGATAAAGCTACACATCATAACTCGACCAAAGTAGTTCGTTACGGTTCACTGATAATCAAAACTTCTAGCGTCAGAGAACAATCACCAAGTTGCAACATATGAGAGCAACCTAAGTTGCTTAGCACACTTTCTCATGTTAAAGCATTATAACATGGGACTTGAATTTAGCAAAAAGAGATCAAATCTATAGAAGTCCTAGATAAGCATGAATAGCTCAAACGACCACGCTAGACCTCATAACTGAACCAAAGTAGTTCATGAAACGATAGCCATAACTTCTAACTTAAGAGAACAATCACATAGTTGCAACATAATAGAGCAACCTAAGTTGCTTAGCACACTTTCTCATGTTAAAGCATTATAACATGGGCCTTGAATTTAGCAAAAAGAGATCAAATCTATAGAAGTCCTAGATAAGCATGAATAGCTCAAACGACCACGCTAGACCTCATAACTGAACCAAAGTAGTTCATGAAACGATAGCCATAACTTCTAACTTAAGAGAACAATCACATAGTTGCAACATAATAGAGCAACCTAAGTTGCTTAGCACACTTTCTCATGTCAAAGCGACATTACATGGGCCTTGAAGTTAGCAAAAAGAGATCACATGTGTAGAAGTCCTAGATTAGCACGGATAGCTCAAACGACCACGCTAGACCTCATAACTCAACCAAAGTAGTTCTTGACGGTTCACCGATAATCATAATTTCTAACTGAAGAGAACATTGACCTTCTTGTAACATATGACACCAATCTAAGTTTCTTAGCACACTTTCTCAAGTCGAAGCGACATTAGATAGCCTTGAACTTAACAAAAAGAGATCTCATATCTAGAAGTACTATATGAATACGGACAGCTAAAAGGATCAAGCTACACATCATAACTCGACCAAAGTAGTTCGCTACGGTTCTCTGATAATCATCACTTTTAGCTTTTAAGAACAATCACCTAGTTCCAGCATATGAGAGCAACAAAAGTTGCTTAGCACACTTTGTCATGTCAATGCGACATTACCTTGCCTTGAACTTCAAAAAAAATATCACATGTGTAGAAGTCCTAGATAAGAACGAATAGCTCAGACGACAAAGCTAGACCTCATAACTCGACCAAAGTAGTTCGTGACGGTTCACTGATAATCATAACTTCTAGCGTAAGAGAACAATCACCAATTTGCAACATATGAGAGCAACCTAAGTTGCTTAGCACACTTTCTCATGTCAAAGCGACATTACATGGGCCTTAAAGTTAGCAAAAAGAGATCACATGTGTAGAACTCCAAGATTAGCATGGATAGCTCAAACGACCACGCCAGACCTCATAACTCAACCAAAATAGTTCTTGACGGTTCACCGATAATCATAACTTATAACTTAAGAGAACAATGACCTTCTTGTAACATATGAGACCAATCTAAGTTTCTTAGCACACTTTCTCAAGTTGACGTGACATTAGATAGCCTTGAACTTAGCAAAAAGAGATCTCATGTCTAGAAGTACTATATGAATACGGGCTGCTGAAAGGATAAAGCTACACATCATAACTCGACCAAAGTAGTTCGTTACGGTTCACTGATAATCAAAACTTCTAGCGTCAGAGAACAATCACCAAGTTGCAACATATGAGAGCAACCTAAGTTGCTTAGCACACTTTCTCATGTTAAAGCATTATAACATGGGCCTTGAATTTAGCAAAAAGAGATCAAATCTATAGAAGTCCTAGATAAGCATGAATAGCTCAAACGACCACGCTAGACCTCATAACTGAACCAAAGTAGTTCATGAAACGATAGCCATAACTTCTAACTTAAGAGAACAATCACATAGTTGCAACATAATAGAGCAACCTAAGTTGCTTAGCACACTTTCTCATGTCAAAGCGACATTACATGGGCCTTGAAGTTAGCAAAAAGAGATCACATGTGTAGAAGTCCTAGATTAGCACGGATAGCTCAAACGACCACGCTAGACCTCATAACTCAACCAAAGTAGTTCTTGACGGTTCACCGATAATCATAATTTCTAACTGAAGAGAACATTGACCTTCTTGTAACATATGACACCAATCTAAGTTTCTTAGCACACTTTCTCAAGTCGAAGCGACATTAGATAGCCTTGAACTTAACAAAAAGAGATCTCATATCTAGAAGTACTATATGAATACGGACAGCTAAAAGGATCAAGCTACACATCATAACTCGACCAAAGTAGTTCGCTACGGTTCTCTGATAATCATCACTTTTAGCTTTTAAGAACAATCACCTAGTTCCAGCATATGAGAGCAACAAAAGTTGCTTAGCACACTTTGTCATGTCAATGCGACATTACCTTGCCTTGAACTTCAAAAAAAATATCACATGTGTAGAAGTCCTAGATAAGAACGAATAGCTCAGACGACAAAGCTAGACCTCATAACTCGACCAAAGTAGTTCCTGACGGTTCACTGATAATCATAACTTCTAGCGTAAGAGAACAATCACCAATTTGCAACATATGAGAGCAACCTAAGTTGCTTAGCACACTTTCTCATGTCAAAGCGACATTACATGGGCCTTAAAGTTAGCAAAAAGAGATCACATGTGTAGAACTCCAAGATTAGCATGGATAGCTCAAACGACCACGCCAGACCTCATAACTCAACCAAAATAGTTCTTGACGGTTCACCGATAATCATAACTTATAACTTAAGAGAACAATGACCTTCTTGTAGCATATGAGACCAATCTAAGTTTCTTAGCACACTTTCTCAAGTCGAAGTGACATTAGATAGCCTTGAACTTAGCAAAAAGAGATCTCATGTCTAGAAGTACTATATGAATACGGGCTGCTGAAAGGATAAAGCTACACATCATAACTCGACCAAAGTAGTTCGTTACGGTTCACTGATAATCAAAACTTGTAGCGTCAGAGAACAATCACCAAGTTGCAACATATGAGAGCAACCTAAGTTGCTTAGCACACTTGCTCATGTTAAAGCATTATAACATGGGCCTTGAATTTAGCAAAAAGAGATCAAATGTGTAGAAGTCCTAGATAAGCACGAATAGCTCAAACGACCACGCTAGACCTCATAACTGAACCAAAGTAGTTCATGAAACGATAGCCATAACTTCTAATTTAAGAGAACAATCACATAGTTGCAACATAATAGAGCAACCTAAGTTGCTTAGCACACTTTCTCATGTCAAAGCGACCTAACATGGGCCTTGAATTTAGCAAAAAGAGATCAAATGTGTAGAAGTCCTAGATAAGCACGAATAGCTCAAACGACCATGCTAGACCTCATAACTGAACCAAAGTAGTTCATGAAACGATAGCCATAACTTCTAACTTAAGAGAACAATCACATAGTTGCAACATAATAGAGCAACCTAAGTTGATTAGCACATTTTCTCATGTCAAAGTGACATTACATGGGCCTTGAAGTTAGCAAAAAGAGATCACATGTGTAGAAGTCCTAGATTAGCATGAATAGCTCAAACGACCACGCTAGACCTCATAACTGAACCAAAGTAGTTCATGAAACGATAGCCATAACTTCTAACTTAAGAGAACAATCACATAGTTGCAACATAATAGAGCAACCTAAGTTGCTTAGCACACTTTCTCATGTCAAAGCGACATTACATGGGCCTTGAAGTTAGCAAAAAGAGATCACATGTGTAGAAGTCCTAGATTAGCACGGATAGCTCAAACGACCACGCTAGACCTCATAACTCAACCAAAGTAGTTCTTGACGGTTCACCGATAATCATAATTTCTAACTGAAGAGAACATTGACCTTCTTGTAACATATGACACCAATCCAAGTTTCTTATCACACTTTCTCAAGTCGAAGTGACATTAGATAGCCTTGAACTTATCAAAAAGAGATCTCATGCCTAGAAGTACTATATGAATACGGGATGCTGAAAGGATAAAGCTACACATCATAACTCGACCAAAGTAGTTCGTTACGGTTCACTGATAATCAAAACTTCTAGCGTCAGAGAACAATCACCAAGTTGCAACATATGAGAGCAACCTAAGTTGCTTATCATACTTGCTCATGTTAAAGCATTATAACATGGGCCTTGAATTTAGCAAAAAGAGATCAAATGTGTAGAAGTCCTAGATAAGCACGAATAGCTCAAACGACCATGCTAGACCTCATAACTGAACCAAAGTAGTTCATGAAACGATAGCCATAACTTCTAACTTAAGAGAACAATCACATAGTTGCAACATAATAGAGCAACCTAAGGTTATTAGCACATTTTCTCATGTCAAAGTGACATTACATGGGCCTTGAAGTTAGCAAAAAGAGATCACATGTGTAGAAGTCCTAGATTAGCACGGATAGCTCAAACGACCACGCTAGACCTCATAACTCAACCTAAGTAGTTCTTGACGGTTCACCGATAATCATAACTTCTAACTTAAGAGAACATTGACCTTCTTGTAACATATGACACTAATCTAAGTTTCTTAGCACACTTTCTCAAGTCGAAGCGACATTAGATAGCCTTGAACTTAACAAAAAGAGATATCAAGTCTAGAAGTACTATATGAATACGGACAGCTAAATGGATCAAGCTACACATCATAAGTCGACCAAAGTAGTTCGCTACGGTTCTCTGATAATCATAACTTTTAGCTTTTCAGAAAAATCACCTAGTTCCAATATATGAGAGCAACAAAAGTTGCTTAGCACACTTTGTCATGTCAATGCGACATTACCTTGCCTTGAACTTCAAAAAAGATATCACATGTGTAGAAGTCCTAGATAAGAACGAATAGCTTAGACGACAAAGCTAGACCTCATAACTCGACCAAAGTAGCTCGTGACGGTTCACTGATAATCATAACTTCTAGCGTAAGAGAACAATCACCAATTTGCAACATATGAGAGCAACCTAAGTTGCTTAGCACACTTTCTCATGTCAAAGCGACATTACATGGGCCTTAAAGTTAGCAAAAAGAGATCACATGTGTAGAACTCCAAGATTAGCATGGATAGCTCAAACGACAACGCCAGACCTCATAACTCAACCAAAATAGTTCTTGACGGTTCACCGATAATCATAACTTATAACTTAAGAGAACAATGACCTTCTTGTAACATATGAGACCAATCTAAGTTTCTTAGCACACTTTCTCAAGTCGAAGTGACATTAGATAGCCTTGAACTTAGCAAAAAGAGATCTCATGTCTAGAAGTACTATATGAATACGGGCTGCTGAAAGGATAAAGCTACACATCATAACTCGACCAAAGTAGTTCGTTACGGTTCACTGATAATCAAAACTTCTAGCGTCAGAGAACAATCACCAAGTTGCAACATATGAGAGCAACCTAAGTTGCTTAGCACACTTTCTCATGTTAAAGCATTATAACATGGGCCTTGAATTTAGCAAAAAGAGATCAAATCTATAGAAGTCCTAGATAAGCATGAATAGCTCAAACGACCACGCTAGACCTCATAACTGAACCAAAGTAGTTCATGAAACGATAGCCATAACTTCTAACTTAAGAGAACAATCACATAGTTGCAACATAATAGAGCAACCTAAGTTGCTTAGCACACTTTCTCATGTCAAAGCGACATTACATGGGCCTTGAAGTTAGCAAAAAGAGATCACATGTGTAGAAGTCCTAGATTAGCACGGATAGCTCAAACGACCACGCTAGACCTCATAACTCAACCAAAGTAGTTCTTGACGGTTCACCGATAATCATAATTTCTAACTGAAGAGAACATTGACCTTCTTGTAACATATGACACCAATCTAAGTTTCTTAGCACACTTTCTCAAGTCGAAGCGACATTAGATAGCCTTGAACTTAACAAAAAGAGATCTCATATCTAGAAGTACTATATGAATACGGACAGCTAAAAGGATCAAGCTACACATCATAACTCGACCAAAGTAGTTCGCTACGGTTCTCTGATAATCATCACTTTTAGCTCTTAAGAACAATCACCTAGTTCCAGCATATGAGAGCAACAAAAGTTGCTTAGCACACTTTGTCATGTCAATGCGACATTACCTTGCCTTGAACTTCAAAAAAAATATCACATGTGTAGAAGTCCTAGATAAGAACGAATAGCTCAGACGACAAAGCTAGACCTCATAACTCGACCAAAGTAGTTCGTGACGGTTCACTGATAATCATAACTTCTAGCGTAAGAGAACAATCACCAATTTGCAACATATGAGAGCAACCTAAGTTGCTTAGCACACTTTCTCATGTCAAAGCGACATTACATGGGCCTTAAAGTTAGCAAAAAGAGATCACATGTGTAGAACTCCAAGATTAGCATGGATAGCTCAAACGACCACGCCAGACCTCATAACTCAACCAAAATAGTTCTTGACGGTTCACCGATAATCATAACTTATAACTTAAGAGAACAATGACCTTCTTGTAACATATGAGACCAATCTAAGTTTCTTAGCACACTTTCTCAAGTCGAAGTGACATTAGATAGCCTTGAACTTAGCAAAAAGAGATCTCATGTCTAGAAGTACTATATGAATACGGGATGCTGAAAGGATAAAGCTACACATCATAACTCGACAAAAGTAGTTCGTTACGGTTCACTGATAATCAAAACTTCTAGCGTCAGAGAACAATCACCAAGTTGCAACATATGAGAGCAACCTAAGTTGCTTAGCACACTTGCTCATGTTAAAGCATTATAACATGGGCCTTGAATTTAGCAAAAAGAGATCAAATGTGTAGAAGTCCTAGATAAGCACGAATAGCTCAAACGACCATGCTAGACCGCATAACTGAACCAAAGTAGTTCATGAAACGATAGCCATAACTTCTAACTTAAAAGAACAATCACATAGTTGCAACATAATAGAGCAACCTAAGTTGCTTAGCACACTTTCTCATGTCAAAGCGACCTAACATGGGCCTTGAATTTAGCAAAAAGAGATCAAATGTGTAGAAGTCCTAGATAAGCACGAATAGCTCAAACGACCACGCTAGACCTCATAACTGAACCAAAGTAGTTCATGAAACGATAGCCATAACTTCTAACTTAAGAGAACAATCACATAGTTGCAACATAATAGAGCAACCTAAGTTGCTTAGCACACTTTCTCATGTCAAAGTGACATTACATGGGCCTTGAAGTTAGCAAAAAGAGATCACATGTGTAGAAGTCCTAGATTAGCACGGATAGCTCAAACGACCACGCTAGACCTCATAACTCAACCAAAGTAGTTCTTGACGGTTCACCGATAATCATAACTTCTAACTTAAGAGAACATTTACCTTCTTGTAACATATGACACCAATCTAAGTTTCTTAGCACACTTTCTCAAGTCGAAGCGACATTAGATAGCCTTGAACTTAACAAAAAGAGATCTCAAGTCTAGAAGTACTATATGAATACGGACAGCTAAAAGGATCAAGCTACACACCATAACTCGACCAAAGTAGTTCGTTACGGTTCTCTGATAATCATAACTTTTAGCTTTTGAGAACAATCACCTAGTTCCAATATATGAGAGCAACAAAAGTTGCTTAGCACACTTTGTCATGTCAATGCGACATTACCTTGCCTTGAACTTCAAAAAAGATATCACATGTGTAGAAGTCCTAGATAAGAACGAATAGCTCAGACGACAAAGCTAGACCTCATAACTCGACCAAAGTAGTTCGTGACGGTTCAATGATAATCATAACTTCGAGCGTAAGAGAACAATCACCAATTTGCAACATATTAGAGCAACCTAAGTTACTTAGCACACTTTCTCATGTCAAAGCGACATTACATGGGCCTTAAAGTTAGCAAAAAGAGTTCACATGTGTAGAACTCCAAGATTAGCATGGATAGCTCAAACGACCACGCCAGACCTCATAACTCAACCAAAATAGTTCTTGACGGTTCACCGATAATCATAACTTCTAACTTAAGAGAACATTGACCTTCTTGTAACATATGACACCAATCTAAGTTTCTTAGCACACTTTCTCAAGTCGAAGCGACATTAGATAGCCTTGAACTTAACAAAAAGAGATCTCAAGTCTAGAAGTACTATATGAATACGGACAGCTAAAAGGATCAAGCTACACACCATAACTCGACCAAAGTAGTTCGTTACGGTTCTCTGATAATCATAACTTTTAGCTTTTGAGAACAATCACCTAGTTCCAATATATGAGAGCAACAAAAGTTGCCTAGCACACTTTGTCATGTCAATGCGACATTACCTTGCCTTGAACTTCAAAAAAGATATCACATGTGAGAAGTCCTAGATAAGAACGAATAGCTCAGACGACCAAGCTAGACCTCATAACTCGACCAAACTAGTTCGTGACGGTTCACTGATAATCATAACTTCTAGCGTAAGAGAACAATCACCAATTTGCAACATATGAGAGCAACCTAAGTTGCTTAGCACACTTTCTCATGTCAAAGCGACATTACATGGGCCTTAAAGTTAGCAAAAAGAGATCACATGTGTAGAACTCCAAGATTAGCATGGATAGCTCAAACGACCACGCCAGACCTCATAACTCAACCAAAATAGTTCTTGACGGTTCACCGATAATCATAACTTATAACTTAAGAGAACAATGACCTTCTTGTAACATATGAGACCAATCTAAGTTTCTTATCACACTTTCTCAAGTCGAAGTGACATTACATAGCCTTGAACTTATCAAAAAGAGATCTCATGCCTAGAAGTACTATATGAATACGGGCTGCTGAAAGGATAAAGCTACACATCATAACTCGACCAAAGTAGTTCGTTACGTTTCACTGATAATCAAAACTTCTAGCGTCAGAGAACAATCACCAAGTTGCAACATATGAGAGCAACCTAAGTTGCTTATCATACTTGCTCATGTTAAAGCATTATAACATGGGCCTTGAATTTAGCAAAAATAGATCAAATGTGTAGAAGTCCTAGATAAGCACGAATAGCTCAAACGACCATGCTAGACCTCATAACTGAACCAAAGTAGTTCATGAAACGATAGCCATAACTTCTAACTTAAGAGAACAATCACATAGTTGCAACATAATAGAGCAACCTAAGTTGATTACACATTTTCTCATGTCAAAGTGACATTACATGGGCCTTGAAGTTAGCAAAAAGAGATCACATGTGTAGAAGTCCTAAATTAGCACGGATAGCTCAAACGACCACGCTAGACCTCATAACTCAACCAAAGTAGTTCTTGACGGTTCACCGATAATCATAACTTCTAACTTAAGAGAACATTGACCTTCTTGTAACATATGACACCAATCTAAGTTTCTTAGCACACTTTCTCAAGTCGAAGCGACATTAGATAGCCTTGAACTTAACAAAAAGAGATATCAAGTCTAGAAGTACTATATGAATACGGACAGCTAAAAGGATCAAGCTACACATCATAAGTCGACCAAAGTAGTTCGCTACGGTTCTCTGATAATCATAACTTTTAGCTTTTCAGAAAAATCACCTAGTTCCAATATATGAGAGCAACAAAAGTTGCTTAGCACACTTTGTCATGTCAATGCGACATTACCTTGCCTTGAACTTCAAAAAAGATATCACATGTGTAGAAGTCCTAGATAAGAACGAATAGCTCAGACGACAAAGCTAGACCTCATAACTCGACCAAAGTAGTTCGTGACGGTTCACTGATAATCATAACTTCTAGCGTAAGAGAACAATCACCAATTTGCAACATATGAGAGCAACCTAAGTTGCTTAGCACACTTTCTCATGTCAAAGCGACATTACATGGGCCTTAAAGTTAGCAAAAAGAGATCACATGTGTAGAACTCCAAGATTAGCATGGATAGCTCAAACGACCACGCCAGACCTCATAACTCAACCAAAATAGTTCTTGACGGTTCACCGATAATCATAACTTATAACTTAAGAGAACAATGACCTTCTTGTAACATATGAGACAAATCTAAGTTTCTTAGCACACTTTCTCAAGTCGAAGTGACATTAGATAGCCTTGAACTTAGCAAAAAGAGATCTCATGTCTAGAAGTACTATATGAATACGGGCTGCTGAAAGGATAAAGCTACACATCATAACTCGACCAAAGTAGTTCGTTACGGTTCACTGATAATCAAAACTTCTAGCGTCAGAGAACAATCACCAAGTTGCAACATATGAGAGCAACCTAAGTTGCTTAGCACACTTGCTCATGTTAAAGCATTATAACATGGGCCTTGAATTTAGCAAAAAGAGATCAAATCTATAGAAGTCCTAGATAAGCATGAATAGCTCAAACGACCACGCTAGACCTCATAACTGAACCAAAGTAGTTCATGAAACGATAGCCATAACTTCTAACATAAGAGAACAATCACATAGTTGCAACATAATAGAGCAACCTAAGTTGCTTAGCACACTTTCTCATGTCAAAGCGACATTACATGGGCCTTGAAGTTAGCAAAAAGAGATCACATGTGTAGAAGTCCTAGATTAGCACGGATAGCTCAAACGACCACGCTAGACCTCATAACTCAACCAAAGTAGTTCTTGACGGTTCACCGATAATCATAACTTATAACTTAAGAGAACAATGACCTTCTTGTAACATATGAGACCAATCTAAGTTTCTTAGCACACTTTCTCAAGTCGAAGTGACATTAGATAGCCTTGAACTTAGCAAAAAGAGATCTCATGTCTAGAAGTACTATATGAATACGGGATGCTGAAAGGATAAAGCTACACATCATAACTCGACAAAAGTAGTTCGTTACGGTTCACTGATAATCAAAACTTCTAGCGTCAGAGAACAATCACCAAGTTGCAACATATGAGAGCAACCTAAGTTGCTTAGCACACTTGCTCATGTTAAAGCATTATAACATGGGCCTTGAATTTAGCAAAAAGAGATCAAATGTGTAGAAGTCCTAGATAAGCACGAATAGCTCAAACGACCATGCTAGACCGCATAACTGAACCAAAGTGGTTCATGAAACGATAGCCATAACTTCTAACTTAAGAGAACAATCACATAGTTGCAACATAATAGAGCAACCTAAGTTGCTTAGCACACTTTCTCATGTCAAAGCGACCTAACATGGGCCTTGAATTTAGCAAAAAGAGATCAAATGTGTAGAAGTCCTAGATAAGCACGAATAGCTCAAACGACCACGCTAGACCTCATAACTGAACCAAAGTAGTTCATGAAACGATAGCCATAACTTCTAACTTAAGAGAACAATCACATAGTTGCAACATAATAGAGCAACCTAAGTTGCTTAGCACACTTTCTCATGTCAAAGTGACATTACATGGGCCTTGAAGTTAGCAAAAAGAGATCACATGTGTAGAAGTCCTAGATTAGCACGGATAGCTCAAACGACCACGCTAGACCTCATAACTCAACCAAAGTAGTTCTTGACGGTTCACCGATAATCATAACTTCTAACTTAAGAGAAAATTTACCTTCTTGTAACATATGACACCAATCTAAGTTTCTTAGCACACTTTCTCAAGTCGAAGCGACATTAGATAGCCTTGAACTTAACAAAAAGAGATCTCAAGTCTAGAAGTACTATATGAATACGGACAGCTAAAAGGATCAAGCTACACACCATAACTCGACCAAAGTAGTTCGTTACGGTTCTCTGATAATCATAACTTTTAGCTTTTGAGAACAATCACCTAGTTCCAATATATGAGAGCAACAAAAGTTGCTTAGCACACTTTGTCATGTCAATGCGACATTACCTTGCCTTGAACTTCAAAAAAGATATCACATGTGTAGAAGTCCTAGATAAGAACGAATAGCTCAGACGACAAAGCTAGACCTCATAACTCGACCAAAGTAGTTCGTGACGGTTCAATGATAATCATAACTTCTAGCGTAAGAGAACAAACACCAATTTGCAACATATTAGAGCAACCTAAGTTACTTAGCACACTTTCTCATGTCAAAGCGACATTACATGGGCCTTAAAGTTAGCAAAAAGAGATCACATGTGTAGAACTCCAAGATTAGCATGGATAGCTCAAACGACCACGCCAGACCTCATAACTCAACCAAAATAGTTCTTGACGGTTCACCGATAATCATAACTTCTAACTTAAGAGAACATTGACCTTCTTGTAACATATGACACCAATCTAAGTTTCTTAGCACACTTTCTCAAGTCGAAGCGACATTAGATAGCCTTGAACTTAACAAAAAGAGATCTCAAGTCTAGAAGTACTATATGAATACGGACAGCTAAAAGGATCAAGCTACACACCATAACTCGACCAAAGTAGTTCGTTACGGTTCTCTGATAATCATAACTTTTAGCTTTTGAGAACAATCACCTAGTTCCAATATATGAGAGCAACAAAAGTTGCCTAGCACACTTTGTCATGTCAATGCGACATTACCTTGCCTTGAACTTCAAAAAAGATATCACATGTGAGAAGTCCTAGATAAGAACGAATAGCTCAGACGACCAAGCTAGACCTCATAACTCGACCAAACTAGTTCGTGACGGTTCACTGATAATCATAACTTCTAGCGTAAGAGAACAATCACCAATTTGCAACATATGAGAGCAACCTAAGTTGCTTAGCACACTTTCTCATGTCAAAGCGACATTACATGGGCCTTAAAGTTAGCAAAAAGAGATCACATGTGTAGAACTCCAAGATTAGCATGGATAGCTCAAACGACCACGCCAGACCTCATAACTCAACCAAAATAGTTCTTGACGGTTCACCGATAATCATAACTTATAACTTAAGAGAACAATGACCTTCTTGTAACATATGAGACCAATCTAAGTTTCTTATCACACTTTCTCAAGTCGAAGTGACATTAGATAGCCTTGAACTTATCAAAAAGAGATCTCATGCCTAGAAGTACTATATGAATACGGGCTGCTGAAAGGATAAAGCTACACATCATAACTCGACCAAAGTAGTTCGTTACGTTTCACTGATAATCAAAACTTCTAGCGTCAGAGAACAATCACCAAGTTGCAACATATGAGAGCAACCTAAGTTGCTTATCATACTTGCTCATGTTAAAGCATTATAACATGGGCCTTGAATTTAGCAAAAATAGATCAAATGTGTAGAAGTCCTAGATAAGCACGAATAGCTCAAACGACCATGCTAGACCTCATAACTGAACCAAAGTAGTTCATGAAACGATAGCCATAACTTCTAACTTAAGAGAACAATCACATAGTTGCAACATAATAGAGCAACCTAAGTTGATTACACATTTTCTCATGTCAAAGTGACATTACATGGGCCTTGAAGTTAGCAAAAAGAGATCACATGTGTAGAAGTCCTAAATTAGCACGGATAGCTCAAACGACCACGCTAGACCTCATAACTCAACCAAAGTAGTTCTTGACGGTTCACCGATAATCATAACTTCTAACTTAAGAGAACATTGACCTTCTTGTAACATATGACACCAATCTAAGTTTCTTAGCACACTTTCTCAAGTCGAAGCGACATTAGATAGCCTTGAACTTAACAAAAAGAGATATCAAGTCTAGAAGTACTATATGAATACGGACAGCTAAAAGGATCAAGCTACACATCATAAGTCGACCAAAGTAGTTCGCTACGGTTCTCTGATAATCATAACTTTTAGCTTTTCAGAAAAATCACCTAGTTCCAATATATGAGAGCAACAAAAGTTGCTTAGCACACTTTGTCATGTCAATGCGACATTACCTTGCCTTGAACTTCAAAAAAGATATCACATGTGTAGAAGTCCTAGATAAGAACGAATAGCTCAGACGACAAAGCTAGACCTCATAACTCGACCAAAGTAGTTCGTGACGGTTCACTGATAATCATAACTTCTAGCGTAAGAGAACAATCACCAATTTGCAACATATGAGAGCAACCTAAGTTGCTTAGCACACTTTCTCATGTCAAAGCGACATTACATGGGCCTTAAAGTTAGCAAAAAGAGATCACATGTGTAGAACTCCAAGATTAGCATGGATAGCTCAAACGACCACGCCAGACCTCATAACTCAACCAAAATAGTTCTTGACGGTTCACCGATAATCATAACTTATAACTTAAGAGAACAATGACCTTCTTGTAACATATGAGACAAATCTAAGTTTCTTAGCACACTTTCTCAAGTCGAAGTGACATTAGATAGCCTTGAACTTAGCAAAAAGAGATCTCATGTCTAGAAGTACTATATGAATACGGGCTGCTGAAAGGATAAAGCTACACATCATAACTCGACCAAAGTAGTTCGTTACGGTTCACTGATAATCAAAACTTCTAGCGTCAGAGAACAATCACCAAGTTGCAACATATGAGAGCAACCTAAGTTGCTTAGCACACTTGCTCATGTTAAAGCATTATAACATGGGCCTTGAATTTAGCAAAAAGAGATCAAATCTATAGAAGTCCTAGATAAGCATGAATAGCTCAAACGACCACGCTAGACCTCATAACTGAACCAAAGTAGTTCATGAAACGATAGCCATAACTTCTAACTTAAGAGAACAATCACATAGTTGCAACATAATAGAGCAACCTAAGTTGCTTAGCACACTTTCTCATGTCAAAGCGACATTACATGGGCCTTGAAGTTAGCAAAAAGAGATCACATGTGTAGAAGTCCTAGATTAGCACGGATAGCTCAAACGACCACGCTAGACCTCATAACTCAACCAAAGTAGTTCTTGACGGTTCACCGATAATCATAACTTCTAACTTAAGAGAACATTGACCTTCTTGTAACATATGACACCAATCTAAGTTTCTTAGCACACTTTCTCAAGTCGAAGCGACATTAGATATCCTTGAACTTAACAAAAAGAGATCTCATATCTAGAAGTACTATATGAATACGGACAGCTAAAAGGATCAAGCTACACATCATAACTCGACCAAAGTAGTTCGCTAAGGTTCTCTGATACTCATCACTTTTATCTTTTCTGAACAATCACCTAGTTCCAGCATATGAGAGCAACAAAAGTTGCTTAGCACACTTTGTCATGTCAATGCGACATTACCTTGCCTTGAACTTCAAAAAAGATATCACATGTGTAGAAGTCCTAGATAAGAACGAATAGCTCAAACGACCACGCTAGACCTCATAACTGAACCAAAGTAGTTCATGAAACAATAGCCATAACTTCTAACTTAAGAGAACAATCACATAGTTGCAACATAATAGAGCAACCTAAGTTGCTTAGCACACTTTCTCATGTCAAAGCGACATTACATGGGCCTTGAAGTTAGCAAAAAGAGATCACATGTGTAGAAGTCCTAGATTAGCACGGATAGCTCAAACGACCACGCTAGACCTCATAACTCAACCAAAGTAGTTCTTGACGGTTCACCGATAATCATAACTTCTAACTTAAGAGAACATTGACCTTCTTGTAACATATGACACCAGTCTAAGTTTCTTAGCACACTTTCTCAAGTCGAAGCGACATTAGATAGCCTTGAACTTAACAAAAAGAGATCTCATATCTAGAAGTACTATATGAATACGGACAGCTAAAAGGATCAAGCTACACATCATAACTCGACCAAAGTAGTTCGCTAAGGTTCTCTGATACTCATCACTTTTAGCTTTTCTGAACAATCACCTAGTTCCAGCATATGAGAGCAACAAAAGTTGCTTAGCACACTTTGTCATGTCAATGCGACATTACCTTGCCTTGAACTTCAAAAAAGATATCACATGTGTAGAAGTCCTAGATAAGAACGAATAGCTCAGACGACAAAGCTAGACCTCATAACTCGACCAAAGTAGTTCGTGACGGTTCACTGATAATCATAACTTCTAGCGTAAGAGAACAATCACCAATTTGCAACATATTAGAGCAACCTAAGTTGCTTAGCACACTTTCTCATGTCAAAGCGACATTACATGGGCCTTAAAGTTAGCAAAAAGAGATCACATGTGTAGAAGTCCTAGATTAGCACGGATAGCTCAAACGACCACGCTAGACCTCATAACTCAACCAAAGTAGTTCTTGACGGTTCACCGATAATCATAACTTCTAACTGAAGAGAACATTGACCTTCTTGTAACATATGACACCAATCTAAGTTTCTTAGCACACTTTCTCAAGTCGAAGCGACATTAGATAGCCTTGAACTTAACAAAAAGAGATCTCATATCTAGAAGTACTATATGAATACGGACAGCTAAAAGGATCAAGCTACACATCATAACTCGACCAAAGTAGTTCGCTACGGTTCTCTGATAATCATCTCTTTTAGCTTTTCAGAACAATCACCTAGTTCCAGCATATAAGAGCAACAAAAGTTGCTTAGCACACTTTGTCATGTCAATGCGACATTACCTTGCCTTGAACTTCAAAAAAAATATCACATGTGTAGAAGTCCTAGATAAGAACGAATAGCTCAGACGACAAAGCTAGACCTCATAACTCGACCAAAGTAGTTCGTGACGGTTCACTGATAATCATAACTTCTAGCGTAAGAGAACAATCACCAATTTGCAACATATGAGAGCAACCTAAGTTGCTTAGCACACTTTCTCATGTCAAAGCGACATTACATGGGCCTTAAAGTTAGCAAAAAGAGATCACATGTGTAGAAGTCCTAGATTAGCACGGATAGCTCAAACGACCACGCTAGACCTCATAACTCAACCAAAGTAGTTCTTGACGGTTCACCGATAATCATAACTTCTAACTGAAGAGAACATTGACCTTCTTGTAACATATGACACCAATCTAAGTTTCTTAGCACACTTTCTCAAGTCGAAGCGACATTAGATAGCCTTGAACTTAACAAAAAGAGATCTCATATCTAGAAGTACTATATGAATACGGACAGCTAAAAGGATCAAGCTACACATCATAACTCGACCAAAGTAGTTCGCTACGGTTCTCTGATAATCATCTCTTTTAGCTTTTCAGAACAATCACCTAGTTCCAGCATATGAGAGCAACAAAAGTTGCTTAGCACACTTTGTCATGTCAATGCGACATTACCTTGCCTTGAACTTCAAAAAAAATATCACATGTGTAGAAGTCCTAGATAAGAACGAATAGCTCAGACGACAAAGCTAGACCTCATAACTCAACCAAAGTAGTTCTTGACGGTTCACCGATAATCATAACTTCTAACTTAAGAGAACATTGACCTTCTTGTAACATATGACACCAATCTAAGTTTCTTAGCACACTTTCTCAAGTCGAAGCGACATTAGATAGCCTTGAACTTAACAAAAAGAGATCTCAAGTCTAGAAGTGCGATATGAATACGGACAGCTAAAAGGATCAAGCTACACACCATAACTCGACCAAAGTAGTTCGTTACGGTTCTCTGATAATCATAACTTTTAGCTTTTGAGAACAATCACCTAGTTCCAACATATGAGAGCAACAAAAGTTGCTTAGCACACTTTGTCATGTCGAAGCGACATTACCTTGCCTTCAACTTCGAAAAAAGATATCACATGTGTAGAAGTCCTAGATAAGAACGAATAGCTCAGACGACCAAGCTAGACCTCATAACTCGACCAAACTAGTTCGTGACGGTTCACTGATAATCATAACTTCTAGCGTAAGAGAACAATCACCAATTTGCAACATATGAGAGCAACCTAAGTTGCTTAGCACACTTTCTCATGTCAAAGCGACATTACATGGGCCTTAAAGTTAGCAAAAAGAGATCACATGTGTAGAAGTCCTAGATTAGCACGGATAGCTCAAACGACCACGCTAGACCTCATAACTCAACCAAAGTAGTTCTTGACGGTTCACCGATAATCATAACTTCTAACTGAAGAGAACATTGACCTTCTTGTAACATATGACACCAATCTAAGTTTCTTAGCACACTTTCTCAAGTCGAAGCGACATTAGATAGCCTTGAACTTAACAAAAAGAGATCTCATATCTAGAAGTACTATATGAATACGGACAGCTAAAAGGATCAAGCTACACATCATAACTCGACCAAAGTAGTTCGCTACGGTTCTCTGATAATCATCTCTTTTAGCTTTTCAGAACAATCACCTAGTTCCAGCATATGAGAGCAACAAAAGTTGCTTAGCACACTTTGTCATGTCAATGCGACATTACCTTGCCTTGAACTTCAAAAAAAATATCACATGTGTAGAAGTCCTAGATAAGAACGAATAGCTCAGACGACAAAGCTAGACCTCATAACTCGACCAAAGTAGTTCGTGACGGTTCACTGATAATCATAACTTCTAGCGTAAGAGAACAATCACCAATTTGCAACATCTGAGAGCAACCTAAGTTGCTTAGCACACTTTCTCATGTCAAAGCGACATTACATGGGCCTTAAAGTTAGCAAAAAGAGATCACATGTGTAGAACTCCAAGATTAGCATGGATAGCTCAAACGACCACGCCAGACCTCATAACTCAACCAAAATAGTTCTTGACGGTTCACCGATAATCATAACTTATAACTTAAGAGAACAATGACCTTCTTGTAACATATGAGACCAATCTAAGTTTCTTATCACACTTTCTCAAGTCGAAGTGACATTAGATAGCCTTGAACTTATCAAAAAGAGATCGCATGCCTAGAAGTACTATATGAATACGGGCTGCTGAAAGGATAAAGCTACACATCATAACTCGACCAAAATAGTTCGTTACGGTTCACGGATAATCAAAAATTCTAGAGTCAGAGAACAATCACCAAGTTGCAACATATGAGAGTAACCTAAGTTGCTTATCACACTTGCTCATGTTAAAGCATTATAACATGGGCCTTGAATTTAGCAAAAAGAGATCAAATGTGTAGAAGTCCTAGATAAGCACGAATAGCTCAAACGACCACGCTAGACCTCATAACTGAACCAAAGTAGTTCATGAAACGATAGCCATAACTTCTAACTTAAGTGAACAATCACATAGTTGCAACATAATAGAGCAACCTAAGTTGCTTAGCACACTTTCTCATGTCAAAGCGACATTACATGGGCCTTGAAGTTAGCAAAAAGAGATCACATGTGTAGAACTCCAAGATTAGCATGGATAGCTCAAACGACCACGCCAGACCTCATAACTCAACCAAAATAGTTCTTGACGGTTCACCGATAATCATAACTTATAACTTAAGAGAACAATGACCTTCTTGTAACATATGAGACCAATCTAAGTTTCTTAGCACACTTTCTCAAGTCGAAGTGACATTAGATAGCCTTGAACTTATCAAAAAGAGATCTCATGCCTAGAAGTACTATATGAATACGGGCTGCTGAAAGGATAAAGCTACACATCATAACTCGACCAAAGTAGTTCGTTACGGTTCACTGATAATCAAAACTACTAGCGTCGGAGAACAATCACCAAGTTGCAACATATGAGAGCAACCTAAGTTGCTTATCACACTTGCTCATGTTAAAGCATTATAACATGGGCCTTGAATTTAGCAAAAAGAGGTCAAATGTGTAGAAGTCCTAGATAAGCACGAATAGCTCAAACGACCACGCTAGACCTCATAACTGAACCAAAGTAGTTCATGAAACGATAGCCATAACTTCTAACTTAAGCGAACAATCACATAGTTGCAACATAATAGAGCAACCTAAGTTGCTTAGCACACTTTCTCATGTCAAAGTGACATTACATGGGCCTTGAAGTTAGCAAAAAGAGATCACATGTGTAGAAATCCTAGATTAGCACGGATAGCTCAAACGACCACGCTAGACCTCATAACTCAACCAAAGTAGTTCTTGACGGTTCACCGATAATCATAACTTCTAACTTAAGAGAACATTGACCTTCTTGTAACATATGACACCAATCTAAGTTTCTTAGCACACTTTCTTAAGTCGAAGCGACATTAGATAGCCTTGAACTTAACAAAAAGAGATCTCAAGTCTAGAAGTACTATATGAATACGGACAGCTAAAAGGATCAAGCTACACATCATAAGTCGACCAAAGTAGTTCGCTACGGTTCTCTGATAATCATAACTTTTAGATTTTCAGAAATATCACCTAGTTCTAATATATGAGAGCAACAAAAGTTGCTTAGCACACTTTGTCATGTCAATGCGACATTACCTTGCCTTGAACTTCAAAAAAAATATCACATGTGTAGAAGTCCTAGATAAGAACGAATAGCTCAGACGACAAAGCTAGACCTCATAACTCGACCAAAGTAGTTCGTGACGGTTCACTGATAATCATAACTTCTAGCGTAAGAGAACAATCACCAATTTGCAACATCTGAGAGCAACCTAAGTTGCTTAGCACACTTTCTCATGTCAAAGCGACATTACATGGGCCTTAAAGTTAGCAAAAAGAGATCACATGTGTAGAACTCCAAGATTAGCATGGATAGCTCAAACGACCACGCCAGACCTCATAACTCAACCAAAATAGTTCTTGACGGTTCACCGATAATCATAACTTATAACTTAAGAGAACAATGACCTTCTTGTAACATATGAGACCAATCTAAGTTTCTTATCACACTTTCTCAAGTCGAAGTGACATTAGATAGCCTTGAACTTATCAAAAAGAGATCGCATGCCTAGAAGTACTATATGAATACGGGCTGCTGAAAGGATAAAGCTACACATCATAACTCGACCAAAATAGTTCGTTACGGTTCACGGATAATCAAAAATTCTAGAGTCAGAGAACAATCACCAAGTTGCAACATATGAGAGTAACCTAAGTTGCTTATCACACTTGCTCATGTTAAAGCATTATAACATGGGCCTTGAATTTAGCAAAAAGAGATCAAATGTGTAGAAGTCCTAGATAAGCACGAATAGCTCAAACGACCACGCTAGACCTCATAACTGAACCAAAGTAGTTCATGAAACGATAGCCATAACTTCTAACTTAAGTGAACAATCACATAGTTGCAACATAATAGAGCAACCTAAGTTGCTTAGCACACTTTCTCATGTCAAAGCGACATTACATGGGCCTTGAAGTTAGCAAAAAGAGATCACATGTGTAGAACTCCAAGATTAGCATGGATAGCTCAAACGACCACGCCAGACCTCATAACTCAACCAAAATAGTTCTTGACGGTTCACCGATAATCATAACTTATAACTTAAGAGAACAATGACCTTCTTGTAACATATGAGACCAATCTAAGTTTCTTAGCACACTTTCTCAAGTCGAAGTGACATTAGATAGCCTTGAACTTATCAAAAAGAGATCTCATGCCTAGAAGTACTATATGAATACGGGCTGCTGAAAGGATAAAGCTACACATCATAACTCGACCAAAGTAGTTCGTTACGGTTCACTGATAATCAAAACTACTAGCGTCGGAGAACAATCACCAAGTTGCAACATATGAGAGCAACCTAAGTTGCTTATCACACTTGCTCATGTTAAAGCATTATAACATGGGCCTTGAATTTAGCAAAAAGAGGTCAAATGTGTAGAAGTCCTAGATAAGCACGAATAGCTCAAACGACCACGCTAGACCTCATAACTGAACCAAAGTAGTTCATGAAACGATAGCCATAACTTCTAACTTAAGCGAACAATCACATAGTTGCAACATAATAGAGCAACCTAAGTTGCTTAGCACACTTTCTCATGTCAAAGTGACATTACATGGGCCTTGAAGTTAGCAAAAAGAGATCACATGTGTAGAAATCCTAGATTAGCACGGATAGCTCAAACGACCACGCTAGACCTCATAACTCAACCAAAGTAGTTCTTGACGGTTCACCGATAATCATAACTTCTAACTTAAGAGAACATTGACCTTCTTGTAACATATGACACCAATCTAAGTTTCTTAGCACACTTTCTTAAGTCGAAGCGACATTAGATAGCCTTGAACTTAACAAAAAGAGATCTCAAGTCTAGAAGTACTATATGAATACGGACAGCTAAAAGGATCAAGCTACACATCATAAGTCGACCAAAGTAGTTCGCTACGGTTCTCTGATAATCATAACTTTTAGATTTTCAGAAATATCACCTAGTTCTAATATATGAGAGCAACAAAAGTTGCTTAGCACACTTTGTCATGTCAATGCGACATTACCTTGCCTTGAACTTCAAAAAAGATATCACATGTGTAGAAGTCCTAGATAAGAACGAATAGCTCAGACGACAAAGCTAGACCTCATAACTGACCAAAGTAGTTCGTGACGGTTCACTGATAATCATAACTTCTAGCGTAAGAGAACAATCACCAATTTGCAACATATGAGAGCAACCTAAGTTGCTTAGCACACTTTCTCATGTCAAAGCGACATTACATGGGCCTTAAAGTTAGCAAAAAGAGATCACATGTGTAGAACTCCAAGATTAGCATGGATAGCTCAAACGACCACGCCAGACCTCATAACTCAACCAAAATAGTTCTTGACGGTTCACCGATAATCATAACTTATAACTTAAGAGAACAATGACCTTCTTGTATCATATGAGACCAATCTAAGTTTCTTAGCACACTTTCTCAAGTCGAAGTGACATTAGATAGCCTTGAACTTAGCAAAAAGAGATCTCATGTCTAGAAGTACTATATGAATACGGGATGCTGAAAGGATAAAGCTACACATCATAACTCGACAAAAGTAGTTCGTTACGGTTCACTGATAATCAAAACTTCTAGCGTCAGAGAACAATCACCAAGTTGCAACATATGAGAGCAACCTAAGTTGCTTAGCACACTTGCTCATGTTAAAGCATTATAACATGGGCCTTGAATTTAGCAAAAAGAGATCAAATGTGTAGAAGTCCTAGATAAGCACGAATAGCTCAAACGACCACGCTAGACCTCATAACTGAACCAAAGTAGTTCATGAAACGATAGCCATAACTTCTAACTTAAGAGAACAATCACATAGTTGCAACATAATAGAGCAACCTAAGTTGCTTAGCACACTTTCTCATGTCAAAGTGACATTACATGGGCCTTGAAGTTAGCAAAAAGAGATCACATGTGTAGAAGTCCTAGATTAGCACGGATAGCTCAAACGACCACGCTAGACCTCATAACTCAACCAAAGTAGTTCTTGACGGTTCACCGATAATCATAACTTCTAACTTAAGAGAACATTGACCTTCTTGTAACATATGACACCAATCTAAGTTTCTTAGCACACTTTCTCAAGTCGAAGCGACATTAGATAGCCTTGAACTTAACAAAAAGAGATCTCAAGTCTAGAAGTACTATATGAATACGGACAGCTAAAAGGATCAAGCTACACACCATAACTCGACCAAAGTAGTTCGTTACGGTTCTCTGATAATCATAACTTTTAGCTTTTGAGAACAATCACCTAGTTCCAATATATGAGAGCAACAAAAGTTGCTTAGCACACTTTGTCATGTCAATGCGACATTACCTTGCCTTGAACTTCGAAAAAGATATCACATGTGTAGAAGTCCTAGATAAGAACGAATAGCTCAGACGACCAAGCTAGACCTCATAACTCGACCAAACTAGTTCGTGACGGTTCACTGATAATCATAACTTCTAGCGTAAGAGAACAATCACCAATTTGCAACATATGAGAGCAACCTAAGTTGCTTAGCACACTTTCTCATGTCAAAGCGACATTACATGGGCCTTAAAGTTAGCAAAAAGAGATCACATGTGTAGAACTCCAAGATTAGCATGGATAGCTCAAACGACCACGCCAGACCTCATAACTCAACCAAAATAGTTCTTGACGGTTCACCGATAATCATAACTTATAACTTAAGAGAACAATGACCTTCTTGTAACATATGAGACCAATCTAAGTTTCTTACCACACTTTCTCAAGTCGAAGTGACATTAGATAGCCTTGAACTTATCAAAAAGAGATCTCATGCCTAGAAGTACTATATGAATACGGGCTGCTGAAAGGATAAAGCTACACATCATAACTCAACCAAAGTAGTTCGTTATGGTTCACTGATAATCAAAAATTCTAGAGTCAGAGAACAATCACCAAGTTGCAACATATGAGAGCAACCTAAGTTGCTTATCACACTTGCTCATGTTAAAGCATTATAACATGGGCCTTGAATTTAGCAAAAAGAGATCAAATGTGTAGAAGTCCTAGATAAGCACGAATAGCTCAAACGACCATGCTAGACCTCATAACTGAACCAAAGTAGTTCATGAAACGATAACCGTAACTTCTAACTTAAGAGAACAATCACATAGTTGCAACATAATAGAGCAACCTAAGTTCCTTAGCACACTTTCTCATGTTAAAGCGACATTACATGGGCCTTGAAGTTAGCAAAAAGAGATCACATGTGTAGAAGTCCTAGATTAGCACTGATAGCTCAAACGACCACGCTAGACCTCATAACTAAACCAAAGTAGTTCTTGACGGTTCACCGATAATCATAACTTCTAACTTAAGAGAACAGTGACCTTCTTGTAACATATGACACCAATATAAGTTTCTTAGCACACTTTCTCAAGTCGAAGCGACATTAGATAGCCTTGAACTTAACAAAAAGAGATCTCAAGTCTAGAAGTACTATATGAATACAGACAGCTAAATGGATCAAGCTACACATCATAAGTCGACCAAAGTAGTTCGCTACGGTTCTCTGATAATCATAACTTTTAGCTTTTCAGAACAATCACCTAGTTCCAATATATGAGAGCAACAAAAGTTGCTTAGCACACTTTGTCATGTCAATGCGACATTACCTTGCCTTGAACTTCGAAAAAGATATCACATGTGTAGAAGTCCTAGATAAGAACGAATAGCTCAGACGACCAAGCTAGACCTCATAACTCGACCAAACTAGTTCGTGACGGTTCACTGATAATCATAACTTCTAGAGTAAGAGAACAATCACCAATTTGCAACATATGAGAGCAACCTAAGTTGCTTAGCACACTTTCTCATGTCGAAGCGACATTACATGGGCCTTAAACTTAGCAAAAAGAGATCACATGTGTAGAACTCCAAGATTAGCATGGATAGCTCAAACGACCACGCCAGACCTCATAACTCAACCAAAATAGTTCTTGACGGTTCACCGATAATCATAACTTATAACTTAAGAGAACAATGACCTTCTTGGAACATATGAGACCAATCTAAGTTTCTTAGCACACTTTCTCAAGTCGAAGTGACATTAGATAGCCTTGAACTTAGCAAAAAGAGATCTCATGTCTAGAAGTACTATATGAATACGGGATGCTGAAAGGATAAAGCTACACATCATAACTCGACAAAAGTAGTTCGTTACGGTTCACTGATAATCAAAACTTCTAGCGTCAGAGAACAATCACCAAGTTGCAACATATGAGAGCAACCTAAGTTGCTTAGCACACTTGCTCATGTTAAAGCATTATAACATGGGCCTTGAATTTAGCAAAAAGAGATCAAATGTGTAGAAGTCCTAGATAAGCACGCTCAAACGACCACGCTAGACCGCATAACTGAACCAAAGTAGTTCATGAAACGATAGCCATAACTTCTAACTTAAGAGAACAATCACATAGTTGCAACATAATAGAGCAACCTAAGTTGATTAGCACATTTTCTCATGTCAAAGTGACATTACATGGGCCTTGAAGTTAGCAAAAAGAGATCACATGTGTAGAAGTCCTAGATTAGCACGGATAGCTCAAACGACCACGCTAGACCTCATAACTCAACCAAAGTAGTTCTTGACGGTTCACTGATAAACAAGTTTTTGCGGTGTTTTCTCAAATACCAAACTGTCTATTTAATCAATTGCAGTACAGTATGGTGTCAATCCACTGGGAGAGTAACTAGCAATCAAGATGTAATCTACTTATTCTAATCTAAGCCAAATTCGGTTTTAGTGAGTGGTGATCTATCCTAGGTGACAACGAAATCTTAAAACAAAATGCTAAAAATGAAACAGAGTATTAGAATGTAAAAACAGAGCATTAAAAGTAAAGCAATAGTGAAACTAATAAAGTGCAATACGAAATCTCAACCTAAAGCAGAGTATTAAAATCACGAAAATTCAATAAGGGAAAAACGGGTTCTCGAGGATTAGGATCAATGATTAGGGTATTCCTAGGGGTTCTAGACTTATCTATCAACCTATTTAGATGACCTCTAAGCAAGGAATCACAAAGTAATCACATTCGCTCTCGCGCAATGGGACCTCTCCTAAAAGACAACCTGACTTGACTCTCGCCCAACGATTGGAAATTCAAGAGGCCTTAAGTATGGACCTTACAAAGCCTAATAACACCCTAGACAATCAATCTCTTGAGCTAGGAAGATGCTATCTTAATTTAAGCATGTTCAAGTGATTCCCCAAACGCCTCTCGGGGGGGATTCACCAAGAGATCGAATTTCAATTGATCAGAAAGAAACAAGCATTAAGAACACTTAAACTAAAGAGATCTAAGACCTTATTTAAACATAGACAAACCTAGAAATCCCTAAGTTTTCCCCTAATCTCACCCTTTCTTCAAGAACCCTAGACTAACTTACTCAGAATTCATGAAATAAAACATAGACTTAAAATCGAAATCTAATTGCATAAAACTTAAGACTTAAAATCGTAAATAGCTAAAAGAAAGAACTCGAAATTTTGCTGGAAAAGATTGTATTTTGAAAGTAGAAATTCTAGTACAATTTATAGATCAAAAGATCTTTAAAGAAAAAGGAAAAATACTTAAAGAGAAAAAGGGAAAAATTCCCTTGAAAGAAAAATGGGAATTTCCTTTTAAAAGTTAAAAGGAAATTTCCCTAAGAAAGAAAAATAGAAAAGAACTAAAAGATAATTGGGCTTGCACAAAGGGGCTTTTGATGGGCCTTTTTCGCAGAGAAGCCCAAAGATTCAATCTTCGTCTAAAGTCTCGGTTCTGGTCCGTAAAGGCACTCGACCAAGTGATGGTCGAGTGTCATGCTCGAGTGTCGGAGACTCGAGTGACAAATCTTCTAGTTTGCATCTTGAACTTCAACCTTAGACCAGTCGATTCCTCATTGGTCTTCTTGTACTCCGAAATACTTCGTGATAAGCTCCAAAAAGTACCTAAAAGTCCCTTTTATGCAATGTATGCAATGCCCGATACTAATAATGCAAATTATGCTAAAAAGAACCTAAAACAATGATAATGATGCAAGTATGAATGCAAAACATGCTAAATAATGGTCCTAAAATGTGGTAAAATGCAGACACATCAACTCCCCCAAACTTAGTCTTTGCTTGCCCTCAAGCAAATGTGCATCGAACTAAGAAGGAAGAGAAGTTGCTAACAATGGGAACATCTTACTTAAACAAATGACCTGCCAAAATCGAAAAACTGTAACCCACAAGTGAAACCTCATTCTTTTGTAAGAACCACAATTTACTTTCATCAAGGCTTAGCATCAAGACCGATTATTCCCTAACACTTAGTTGGTCTCTTAAGAAATTCAGATTCGAAACCTATTTCTTTCAAGTGCAGTCCGCAAAAGGGGCTATTAATCAAAGACTTTGGGATACAATTTCCTCAAATTCAGCTAGTCACTAATGGTTTAAGCATTTTAGATCACTTCTCAACTCTTTACTCGTTTTTATTGGCTTTAGCTTATCAATGAAGCACGAAAAAGTACGGGTTTACGCACAGTCCCGGTTCACCTTAGGCATCGATGTATTAGCTTTATCAATGAGACGAGAAAAAGTACGGGTTTACGCACAGTCCCGGTTCATTTTAGGCGATATCGAAATGGTTTTATTGATGAAACACAAGAAGGTACGGGTTTACGCACAATCCCCGTTCATTTTAGACCATATATTTTGAGCCGAGTTTTGAGAAGGATGATTCTATATTCACCTCATGCTTTTCTTTTTACTTAGCTAGCTGAACCTAAGGAAGGATCTTATGCAATGTATCTCAAGCCCCTAATTTGGAAAATAAAATTCGATTATGAGGTAACAAATCAGGTTCTTTTCGAGACACAACCTAAGTATTGGTTTCAAAGGTTAATGATCTACCTATCAGTGTTCAAGAGGGAAAAACGCAAGTCTAAGAGTTTACTATAGTTACTAGCCAATCAACCTAGCAAGTCTACCTATCTAGCAAGATGATTCCCAAAACTCTAGACTCAATCCTATATGAATGCAATGCAACTACATGAACACTCTGTTTTTGACTTATGCATTTTCGAGTTTTTCAATTTTTTTTTTTTGGTTTTTCTATGCCTTAGATGTGATGCAATATGATCAAATGCAAGAATAAAAACTAAGAACCACAGAAAACAAAGTCAAATATCCTCTAGAACCCTCCCCCAAACTTAAATCACACAGTCCCTTGTGTGTATAAAAGTCCAAAAGAGGATCCTAGACCAGCAAGTCAAGTGAAAAATATGCAAAAGCAAGCTAAGTAAAAGAAATGTAAAAGCAAGTCAATTGAAAAATATGCAATGGTATTTATAATGAAAGGAAGGGGTTTTGGTACCTCTTAATGATTCCAGTAATCGGATGCCACATTTCGCATAAGCTCCATGTAGTAGTCATTATGCCTTTGACGCTCGAGCTCAGCTTGCTCGAGCGTGTCTGTCGAGTGTTCGGAATGCTCGACTGATTGGTGCTCGAGCGGTTGGCTCGAGCTTGCTCCTGCTGCATCAAATGGTCTCCTGTATGAGAAGGCTGCTGGGTTAGCTGAGGAATGTCTAGCTGGTGCTGGTTGGTGTTGCCTTTCACGATCCGTGGATATGGAGGCTCTTCTTGGGCGAATAGTTGGTGGTGGTGGTGGTGGTCCGCTGTTCCTTTCTAGAGCTGCAACTCTTCTACTTAGATCATCGTTTTCCTGCCTTCTAGCTTCGTCGCTAGCAGTCAGCTTCTTCACCTTTTTCATCAACCATTTGTTCATTTTCTGCAACAAGCCTATGTGCTTGTGTGCTTCTCGGATTGGTTCTCCTTGACGAGGTGGCATCGTGTATTCTTCAAAACAATATGCCTCGGGATCCACCTCATCGCTGTTTGTTGGTGATGAACTCTGCTGAGGTTCATTGGGGTCGTACAAGGCTTCGAGAGGTGGGTTGAAATCCGTGTTTTGCCCCATTCGTATTGTCGTGTACTCCCTGTTTGGCAAGAGCAGAAAAGCGTTTGGTCTAAGTAAATGATGGAAAGAGTAAAGGAGCTTACCTCGAACTTCCATTGTGGCCAAGAATTGACTCCTCCTTAAATGATCGATGTTCATGAACCGAGGGTCAGCCCATTGTGTCTCATCGATTGGCACATTGCACCTTTCCAGAATGCATGTGATAAGTCCGCCAATTGTGATCTTTCCATCACGTTCTCCAGTTTTGTTATCCCTTGCCCAATCTCGGTATGTGACTAATTGGTTGGCAAACTGGATTGTTAATCCAGCATTGTTTCGATCTCCAATAATCGGGGATCCGTCACTCTTTTGACCAACAATGTCTTTAAGAGCAGTCACCAACATCTCCATTTCTCCTAGGTTAATGGTTCCAGTAGTAAAACGTGAGAAAAATGTATTTGCTAGGATTGTTCGAAAATACCTCAACGCCGGGTTTCGGATCAGTGATGCCTTAGATCGGGAGGATGAGAATCTGCTCCTTGTTGATGCAATCGACCTCCACACATCATCCAACTCAGCTCTATCGAAATCGGGTCCATAATTTTCGGACTCGGCCTTCGGGAACTCGAAGAGGTCCCTAAGTGCTTTGAATGTCATTCGATAGTCCCTTCCTCTTATTGCAAAGAAGATGTAACCGCCACCTTGCTTTCCTTGGAGATTCTCGTTTTCAGCATCGTATAGAACGATTTGAACCGTTGCTAAAAACTGAAGAGTCTCTTCTTTGTAAGCTCTTTGTGGATATTGCACAAATGTGGACAGCCCGCAATTTTGCAACATGAGATCCACATCTCTTGTTATCCCCATTGCGGTTAGCGCTTCCTTGCATGGATAGCGGGTACCTAAAAAATCCATCCTCCGCAGATCACTTAGTGCCCTTGCCGAATTATGCCTCTCCTTCATCTCTTTCTCTCTTTTTCCGGCAAGAATTATCTCTCTTGCTTCTGCCGCCTCTCTTTCACCATATCCATCTTCACAGAGTGTTTCAGCAGCAAGGTCCGGGTCCAATTCGTCTTCATCCCTGTATTCTCCTCTTTCTTCCGACTCATTTTCAGATAGCACTTCCATCCTCCTCTTCTCTTTTCTGCCAGGTCTGCTTGCGGCTATGGAAGACTCTCCTTGGGAAGGATTGCTTCTTGATCGAGCATTATTTTTGGCTCTGAGGCGGAGGAGGTTGGCTTTGTTGGATTTTCCGTCTGTCATGATGAAAGTAGGTCGGAGGAAGAGCAAGTATTCGGACACTCGAACAAGACACTCGAGCAGAGGTGATCGAGTGTAGTGGATGAACAAAAAGAGGGACGATTTGCTTCTGTAAAAGAGAGAACAACTAGAGAGAAATGTTAGAGAGAGAATGTATTTTGTGTGAATGGAAGGAGAGAGGCTCCTCCTCCTTTTATAGAGGAGAAAAAACAAGGGGGAGCCTTTTCAAATTCAAAATTTGAACTTAGATTAAATCAAATCTTTTTGAATTAAATGGAAAAGATATTGCATTAAAGAAAGATTTAACCCATTTTTCGGAGTAAATGTCTCCCCTTTCTCAGCTTTTGGCAGTTATAGGCTTGGAGGTATGTGAATAGGCATGAAGGCGGGACGCTCGAGCCTGACACTCGAGCAGGTTTGGTCGAGTGTCAGTCTGCCAAAAGCTGGCTGATGCTCGAGTGGGACACTCGACCAGGCGTGGTCGAGTGTTGTCCCATCTTGTCGGTTTTGACCCTACTTCTCCTATGTGGGCCCTATTTTCCTGCAAAAGAGACCCAAAAGACCTTCCAAGTGCATGTAAGTCGAAATAGATGTATGAAAATATGATAAAATAGCAAATTTGTAAGTAAATATGCGAAAAGAAAGAAATTGAATGTATATACAGAGGATACCTTTGGGATTGCCTCCCAACTGCGCTTGTTTATAGTCTCAAGCTCGACTTTCCTCCTTTTTATTGGAGAGGAGGTGGTTCATTGAGCAGAACCGAAGTTCCCTCGGGAATCGTGCTTTTTGCCAAGTAAGGCTTTACTCTATGACCGTTTACAGTGAATCCTTCTCCATTGCTATTGGCTAAAGTGACTGCTCCATAAGGTAAAACTTGTAATACTTTGAACGGACCAGACCACTTCGATCGTAGCTTTCCCGGGAATAGCTTGAGTCTTGAGTTAAAGAGTAGCACTTGATCACCAACTTTGATTGTTTTCCGCTGGATCTTTTTGTCATGAGCTGCTTTTGTTCGATCCTTGTATGCTTTTGAGCTGTCATATGCTTCGAGTCTGATTTCTTCGAGTTCATGTAAGTCCATTTGCCTCTTCTCTTGTGCTGTCTTGATATCAAAATTCAAGAGTTTGGTTGCCCAAATCGATTTGTACTCTATCTCAACTGGTAAATGGCATGATTTTCCATAGAGTAATTGAAAAGGTGTGCGGCCAATAGGTGTTTTGAAAGCAGTCCTATAGGCCCAAAGAGTATCATCCAATTTGGCGGCCCAATCTCGTTTGGACAGCCCAACTATCTTCATCAAAATCGATTTCATTTGTCTATTAGAGACTTCAACTTGTCCGCTGGTTTGAGGATGATAAGGAGTTGCCACTTTGTGTTTAACCCCATGTTTCCTAAGTAAATTTTTGAAAACCTTGTTGACAAAATGAGATCCTCCATCGCTAATCACAACTCTTGGCACACCAAATCTGGGAAATATAATGTGTTTGAAGAGTTTAAGTACCACCTTTGCATCGTTTGTAGGAGCTGCAATAGCTTCTACCCATTTAGAGACATAATCCACAACAACCAAAATGTAACTGTTTCCTAAAGAAGGAGGCTTAAATGGTCCCATGAAATCGATTCCCCAACAGTCAAACACTTCTATCTCCAAGATTGGATTCTGCGGCATCTCATTCCTCTTGCTTATACTGCCTATTCTTTGGCAGCAATCACATCTGGATATGAACTCTTGGCAGTCTTTAAAAATCGATGGCCACCATAACCCGGATTGAAGGATTTTCTGTGCTGTTTTGAATGCAGCAAAGTGTCCTCCATAAGTAGATCCATGACAATGTTCCAAAATTCCATTGACTTCCTCTTCTGATACACATCTTCTGAATAGTCCATCAGATCCTTGCTTGTAGAGATAAGGCTCATCCCAAAAATACTGCCTTACATCCCTAAAAAATTTCTTCCTTTGATGATAATTCAAGGTTTTAGGCAGCTCTCCTCCGACCAAATAGTTTACCAAATCGGCATACCATGGTAAACATGTTCCCATAAACTTCGATCCGATCGAAAAACGTCTTCTTTGTCTGTGGGTTTGACACTCGAGCAGGTGGTGCTCGAGTGTCACGGTCGAGTGTTCGGTGGAAAAACTCAACAGCTGCTCTTCAGGCATAGAATCATTCATTGGAAGGGTTTCTTCAACCTGTATTCTTGATAAGTGATCAGCAACACCGTTTTCAACCCCTGGTTTATCGACTATTTCCATGTCGAATTCTTGTAGCAACAAAATCCATCTAAGTAGTCTAGGCTTAGCATCCTTCTTTTTCATCAAGTATCTTAGAGCTGCATGATCGGTATGCACAATAACTTTTGATCCAACCAGATAGGACCGGAATTTCTCAAAGGCGAACACAACTGCAAGCAATTCTTTCTCCGTGGTGGCGTATTTCACCTGGGCTTCGTCTAGTGTTCTGCTAGCATAGTAGATCACATTCAGTTTCTTGTCTATCTTCTGTCCCAGAACTGCTCCAACAGCATAGTCACTAGCATCACACATTATCTCAAAAGGGAGATTCCAATTGGGTGCTTGAACTATTGGTGCTGTTATCAAGGCGTCTTTGAGTTCGAGAAAAGCCTTGAGGCATTCCTCGTCAAAGACGAAATCTGCCTCCTTACAAAGGAGACGAGTCAAAGGTCTAGCAGTTTTCGAAAAGTCTTTGATGAACCGCCTATAGAATCCTGCATGTCCCAAGAAACTCCTAATGTCTTTGACAGTTTTCGGTGGTTGTAACTGAACCATAACCTCTATCTTGGCTTTGTCGACTTCAATGCCCCTTTCAGAAATCTTATGGCCTAAAACGATCCCTTCTTTCACCATAAAGTGGCATTTCTCCCAATTAAGCACTAAATCCGTCTCAATGCACCTAGATAGAACCCTGCACAAGTTTGACAAACAAGAGGAGAAGGAAGAACCATAGACAGAGAAATCGTCCATGAATACTTCGACCATCTCCTCAATCAGATCCGAAAATATAGAAGTCATGCAACGTTGAAAAGTAGCAGGTGCATTACAAAGACCAAATGGCATTCTCCTATATGCAAATGTACCATAAGGGCAAGTAAAGGTTGTTTTTTCCTGATCATTTGGATGTATAGGGATTTGGAAAAATCCACTATATCCATCAAGGAAACAATAATATGAATGATTAGCCAACCTTTCAAGCATTTGGTCTATGAATGGTAAAGGATAATGATCTTTTCTAGATGCAGAATTCAATTTCCTAAAATCAATGCACATTCTATGTCCTGTAATGGTTCTAGTTGAAATCAAGTCATCATTTTCGTTTCTAATGACAGTGACCCCTCCCTTTTTAGGCACACAATGCACAGGAGACACCCATTTACTATCAGAAATAGGATAGATTATATCAGCATCTAATAGTTTTAAAATTTCTTTCTTAACGACCTCCTTTAAATTCGGATTCAATCTCCTTTGAGGTTCCCTGCTAGAATAAGATTCATTTTCAAGGTGAATTCTGTGTGTGCATAAATCGGGAGAGATCCCTCTAATGTCAGACAGTGAGTATCCTAAGGCTTTTCTAAACCGTCTTAATTCAGAAAGCAACATGTTTAACTCATCATCACTCAATGCATTATTTACTATTACTGGATAAGTAGAGTTAGATCCAAGAAATGCGTACCTGAGCCCGGAGGGGAGTGGTTTGAGTTCCACTTTCGGCGATTTGAGCTCCGACCAGTCATCATCGAGCGGACACTCGACCTTAGTGTGGTCGAGTGTTGTGGTCGAGTGTTGATTTCCAGAGGCTAAATCGGAATGCTCGAGCTTGGTGTGCTCGAGTGTTGAGGTCGAGTGTAAAGTTTCGAACTGTTTTTCACTTTTCAGTGATTTGCAAGAGTCTAACAGGCTTTTGTAGACCACAGTTTCTTCGTATATGTATCCATCACAACCGTCTTTTACCAAAGCAGTACCAAGGTGGTCTTTCTCCATCAATTCTCCAAACAAGTCCTTTGAAAGATCATCTATTTCTTGTACCACGAACAGTTGACCCTCAATGGTCGGTTTTTTCATTATGTCGCTGATGCTGAAAGTCATCTTGAAATCTTTCCCAAGGTTGAGTTCGATTTCTCCTTTTGGCACATTGATCACAGCTCCTGCAGTGGCTAAGAAGGGCCTTCCAAACAGCAAAGGGTCCTTTGGTTCTTCTCCCATATCTAGAACAACGAAATCCGTGGGGATTTCTACTCCTCCAACCCGAACTGGTAAATCTTCTAGAATTCCATGTGGAATCCTAACCGATCTGTCAGCTAGTACCAAAGATATCTTACAAGACTTGTATCTATCGAACCCTAATCGTTTGGCGACTGTTAGAGGCATTAGGCTGATTGATGCCCCTAAATCACACAAGCAACTCCTGAATGTGAGAGGTCCAAGCGAACATGGAATTGTGAATGTTCCTGGATCATCGAGCTTCTTAGGCACAACCTTTCTTTGTATAATAGCACTGACTTCGTGAGTTAACACAACCATCCCTTCAACTTCTTGTGTTCTGTCCTTGACTGCTTCTTTCAAAAACTTCTGGTAAGGGGGCATTAGCATAAAGGCGTCTAGAATTGGTATTTTTACTTCAACGTCCCTCATCTGTTTTTCAAAGAGAGCTTTGTACTTGTCTGCAACATCCTTTTTGAATCTCTGTGGAAAAGGAAGTTGTGGTTTGAAAGTAGGTGGAGCAAACGTCTTTGGGTCTTTTTGTATATCGGTTGTGTTTCTCGGCTGATCTTCGGACACTCGAGCAGGTGGTGCTCGAGTGTGTTGGTCGAGTGTCACGGATTTTGGCTTTTTCGTGCTGATTTCTGTCTGTTCTTCGACCAAATCATCCTCCCCTTCTAGAAGGACACTGTCCTCAGTGTTCTCTGTTGGTTCAGCACGAATTAGCAATTCACGGCCACTACGGAGTGTAATGGCGTTGGCGTGATACTCCTTAGGATTTTGAACAGCTTTTCCAGGTAGCTGTCCGGTTTGTTTGTTGGTTGATGAAGATCCTTGTTGATTCTCTACATATTTGAGACGAGCATTGAGAGTCTCAAATTTGCAGTTGAGTTCATTATGTGAAGCATCGATCTTAGCATGTACTTCAGCAAATTTCCGTGTGAATTCGGAAGCGCTGGCTGTCTGTCCCTTTAGTATCTGCTGCAAGATGTCCATCACTTCAGGTGTTTGTGGTGGTGGTTGGGTGTTGTATCCAGTAGGTGGTTGGTGGTGTGTTTGCTGGTACTGTTGTTTGGGTATGAATGGTTTTGATTGTGGTTGCGGATGTGGTTTGGGTGGGTACACCTGGTCGTTTGGATTTGCTACATTTGTGTTTCTGTAGGATAGGTTGGGGTTAGGTTTATAGATGTTGAATTGTCTGAAATTGTTGCTTTGGTTCTGTACGAAATTGACCTCTTCAACCTCGTCATCTTCTTCTTCAACCTGTTCTGTTTCACTGACATGGTGTACTTGCTTATGATGAGCTGAAAGTAGCTTGTCTAGTTTGTCTTGTATGGCTTTGAGCTCCTTTTTACTAACCATATCTGAATCCGTTACGCCTCTAGGAGTTCGATCATAGTCTTCACTGTATTGGCCGTCTGCTTGAGCTAAATTCTCTACTAATTCCCATCCATCATCGACATCTTTATTCAGAAAATTCCCATTGCTGGCTGTATCTAGCAACATGCGTATCTTTGGGATCACGCCTCTGTAGAGAGTACTGAGAAGGGACTCAGTAGTGAAACCGTGATGAGGACATTGCGATTGGTACATCTTGAATCGTTCCCAAGCCTCAGAGAATGTTTCTGAATGGTTTTGCTTAAAACCAGAGATGGAATTGCGAAGTTTCGCAGTTCTGGAATTTGAAAAGAATTTGCCTAGAAATGCTTCTTTGCAGGCGTCCCATGATGTGATAGATCCTTGTGGCAAGTGTTTTTCCCATAGATGTACTTTGTCTCCAAGAGAGAAAGGAAACAATCGCAATTTCAGAGCATCCTCACTAACTCCGTTTATTTTTGTTAGACTGGTTAGTCTTTCAAATTCATCAAGATGATCAAGTGGGTCCTCAGAAGGTAAACCATGAAATTTACTGTTCTGAACCATGGAGATCATTCCACTCTTAATCTCAAAGTTGTTGTTGGCGATGGCTGGTGGGACAATTCCATGGCGTTGAGTGTGGATACTGGGAGCATCACCGGCACCAATGTGTCTAATTCTCCTAGGACGAGTTCCTAGTTCAGTAGCTTGTACTTGTTCTTCCATGTTAACCTGATCCGTGTATTCTTCGTTCAATCTGTTCCGTTGTTCTCGTAAGTATTCACGAGGCAAACGGTCTATTCTGTCAGAGTATGGAATGAGGTCTTCACTTCCACGGGATCTGGTATTCATGCAAGTGATTTGTTTCGTCGGAAATGACACTCGAGCAGGTGGTGCTCGAGTGTAGTGATCGAGTGTTTCTTGGTTTTGCTTGAGCTTTCTGGATACAGAAGAAAAATCAACGAGCTCGAGTTGTGTTGGTCGAGCTTGTTGATCGAGTGTACCTGAAAACAAAGAGAAAACCAGAAACGATTTTAGAATAATAGGATAATAAAACTTAGTCTCAGAAAAGTGATTTTCCTAATTGGAGTTAACTAATCCTAGTTGGCAACGGCGCCAATTTGATAAACAAGTTTTTGCGGTGTTTTCTCAAATACCAAACTGTCTATTTAATCAATTGCAGTACAGTATGGTGTCAATCCACTGGGAGAGTAACTAGCAATCAAGATGTAATCTACTTATTCTAATCTAAGCCAAATTCGGTTTTAGTGAGTGGTGATCTATCCTAGGTGACAACGAAATCTTAAAACAAAATGCTAAAAATGAAACAGAGTATTAGAATGTAAAAACAGAGCATTAAAAGTAAAGCAATAGTGAAACTAATAAAGTGCAATACGAAATCTCAACCTAAAGCAGAGTATTAAAATCACGAAAATTCAATAAGGGAAAAACGGGTTCTCGAGGATTAGGATCAATGATTAGGGTATTCCTAGGGGTTCTAGACTTATCTATCAACCTATTTAGATGACCTCTAAGCAAGGAATCACAAAGTAATCACATTCGCTCTCGCGCAATGGGACCTCTCCTAAAAGACAACCTGACTTGACTCTCGCCCAACGATTGGAAATTCAAGAGGCCTTAAGTATGGACCTTACAAAGCCTAATAACACCCTAGACAATCAATGTCTTGAGCTAGGAAGATGCTATCTTAATTTAAGCATGTTCAAGTGATTCCCCAAACGCCTCTCGGGGGGGATTCACCAAGAGATCGAATTTCAATTGATCAGAAAGAAACAAGCATTAAGAACACTTAAACTAAAGAGATCTAAGACCTTATTTAAACATAGACAAACCTAGAAATCCCTAAGTTTTCCCCTAATCTCACCCTTTCCTCAAGAACCCTAGACTAACTTACTCAGAATTCATGAAATAAAACATAGACTTAAAATCGAAATCTAATTGCATAAAACTTAAGACTTAAAATCGTAAATAGCTAAAAGAAAGAACTCGAAATTTTGCTGGAAAAGATTGTATTTTGAAAGTAGAAATTCTAGTACAATTTATAGATCAAAAGATCTTTAAAGAAAAAGGAAAAATACTTAAAGAGAAAAAGGGAAAAATTCCCTTGAAAGAAAAATGGGAATTTCCTTTTAAAAGTTAAAAGGAAATTTCCCTAAGAAAGAAAAAATAGAAAAGAACTAAAAGATAATTGGGCTTGCACAAAGGGGCTTTTGATGGGCCTTTTTCGCAGAGAAGCCCAAAGATTCAATCTTCGTCTAAAGTCTCAGTTCTGGTCCGTAAAGGCACTCGACCAAGTGATGGTCGAGTGTCATGCTCGAGTGTCGGAGACTCGAGTGACAAATCTTCTAGTTTGCATCTTGAACTTCAACCTTAGACCAGTCGATTCCTCATTGGTCTTCTTGTACTCCGAAATACTTCGTGATAAGCTCCAAAAAGTACCTAAAAGTCCCTTTTATGCAATGTATGCAATGCCCGATACTAATAATGCAAATTATGCTAAAAAGAACTTAAAACAATGATAATGATGCAAGTATGAATGCAAAACATGCTAAATAATGGTCCTAAAATGTGGTAAAATGCAGACACATCAACCATGTGACTATAAACCAATATGAGGAGGACTCAAACAGTGTTCCGATAAATGAGGAGGAGTCAGCACCCTTGGGAGAAAACCATGCAGAGGCAGAATCAAGTGCTAATGAACCACCAAACCAACTTCTAAGGCGTAGCACAAGAGTGAGGAAGAATCCATCCAATTGGGTTAACACACGTGTGTACTATAACAACAAGGCAGTAGCTCATCCAACACAAGTTATGTGCACCTTAGCCCACGTTCCAATAGCTCATCAAGCTTTTACCAGCAAGATTGATCAACACTTCATCCCTAATACCTATGAAGAAGCCAAGGAGCACAAGGTTTGGAGAGATGCTGTGGATAATGAGCATGGAGCAATGGAGAGGAATCACACTTGGGACGAATCTGAACTTCCAAAAGGGAAGAAGGCTGTAACGTCAAGATGGCTTTTCACCATCAAATACAAAAGTAATGGAGAAATTGAACGCCACAAATCAAGACTTGTAGCGAGGGGGTTTACTCAAACCTATGGAGAAGACTACCACGACACATTTGCTCCGGTTGCTAAACTCCATACGGTACGTGTAGTGTTGTCTTTAGCTACTAATCTTGATTGGGAATTGTGGCAGATGGATGTCAAGAATGCATTCCTACAAGGAGAACTGGAGGATGAGGTATACATGCATCCTCCACCGGGATTGGAGCACATTGTGGCACCAGGAAATGTCTTAAGGCTTCGGAAAGCTATCTATGGTCTTAAACAATCTCCTAGAGCTTGGTATCAGAAGTTGAGTCAAACCTTACGTGACCATGGATTTAGGAAGTCTGAGGCAGACCACACCCTCTTCACACTACAAGGTAAGGATGGAATTGTTGTTGTCCTTGTGTATGTGGATGATATCATCATCACCGGGAGTGACAAAACGGGTATCAAAGGTATCAAAACACACCTTCATTCTGTTTTTGACATTAAGGATTTGGGCGAAATGAAGTACTTTCTTGGCATTGAAGTGTGCCGATCGAAGGAAGGCCTCTTCTTGTCTCAAAGGAAGTACACATTTGATCTTTTGAATGAGTGTGATGTAGGTACAAGGATTGCAAAGACACCACTTGAGGATGCCTACAAAGCAACGTGCAAGGGGGAGAAAGATGATGAACCATTTGAAGATGTACATCTATACAGGAAAATGGTTGGTAAGTTGATTTATCTTACTATAACTAGACCGGATTTGTGTTTTGCAGTGAACCGAGTAAGTCAACATATGCAAGCACCGAAGAAGTGCCATTGGGAAATGGTGGATCGCATCTTGAGATATCTCAAAGGAACTTCAAAGCAAGGCATATGGATGGGAAGAAATGACAACACAACTCTTGTTGGATACTGTGATGCGGATTGGGCTGGAGATAGGCAAGACCGCAAGTCTACCACCGGATATTGCACGTTCCTTGGAGGCAATTTAGTCACTTGGAAGAGCAAGAAGCAGAAGGTGGTGTCATGCTCAAGTGCCGAGGCTGAATATAGAGCTATGAGGAAGCTCACAGATGAACTTATATGGCTAAAGGCGTTGCTCAAAGATTTGGGGATTGAGACTCAAGAACCAATCACAATGCATTGTGATAATCAAGCTGCCATTCACATTGCCTCTAACTCAGTCTTCCATGAAAGAACAAAGCATATAGAGGTTGATTGCCACAAGGTTCGAGAAAAGGTGGAGCAAGGAGTGATCTTGCCATGTTACACAAGGAGCTCAGATCAATTGGCTGACATTTTCACTAAGGCTGCAAGCTCAAAGGTGTGTGAGTTTGTATATGAGAAGCTTGGACTAATTAATCTGTCCAAGGCGTAACAATGAACCATACTCTTTTTCCCTTAGTTAGTTTTGTCCCAAAAAGGGTTTTCCACTAAGTTTTTTAACGAGGTGGGGAGTTACAACTTTCAAGCTTGTTCCTAATGATCCACATTATGGATTCAAGCTTGAGGGGGAGTGTTAAACAAAAAGAGTTAAATAGCTGGAGTATAAGACAAGCTTCAGTTGGAGTGCTAAACAAGGAACCGAGTAAAAGGAAGGGTCTAACTACAAAGAAGAACTTGGTTAGCATTGTTGGAAAGGAACTAAGTCACATGTGTGGTAACTTGGCTCAGAAAAGTCACATGTGACTCCTTGAAGACCGTTGCCACATATTGGGAAAAGTCTTCCCTTCCCTTTTGTTATGGCAGATTTGGTTTGTACCCATTTCGGGTAAGTTTTGTCTTTAGTGTTTGGACTGTATAAAAGAGTGTAATGTGTATGTATAGGTAGGGTTTTCGTGTGCTCTTACTATATATATGTTGTAAACCACATTTGTAAAGCTTAAGAAATGAGAAGACTCTTCTTCCAACTCTCTCTTTCTCAGCCATACTCTCCTCAATTCTCAATCAGATTCTCTTCTTCTCTAATCACATACTATTGAGAATTTTCACATGACCTTCTTGTAACATATGCCACCAATCTAAGTTTCTTAGCACACTTTCTCAAGTCGAAGCGACATTAGATAGCCTTGAACTTAACAAAAAGAGATCTCAAGTCTAGAAGTACTATATGAATACGGACAGCTAAATGGATCAAGCTACACATCATAACTCGACCAAAGTAGTTCGCTACGGTTCTCTGATAATCATAACTTTTAGCTTTTCAGAACAATCACCTAGTTCCAATATATGAGAGCAACAAAAGTTGCTTAGCACACTTTGTCATGTCAATGCGACATTACCTTGCCTTGAACTTCAAAAAAGATATCACATGTGTAGAAGTCGTAGATAAGAACGAATAGCTCAGACGACCAAGCTAGACCTCATAACTCGACCAAACTAGTTCGTGACGGTTCACTGATAATCATAACTTCTAGAGTAAGAGAACAATCACCAGTTTGCAACATATGAGAGCAACCTAAGTTGCTTAGCACACTTTCTCATGTCAAAGCGACATTACATGGGCCTTAAAGTTAGCAAAAAGAGATCACATGTGTAGAACTCCAAGATTAGCATGGATAGCTCAAACGACCACGCGAGACCTCATAACTCAACCAAAATAGTTCTTGACGGTTCACCGATAATCATAACTTATAACTTAAGAGAACAATGACCTTCTTGTAACATATGAGACCAATCTTAGTTTCTTAGCACACTTTCTCAAGTCGAAGTGACATTAGATAGCCTTGAACTTAGCAAAAAGAGATCTCATGTCTAGAAGTACTATATGAATACGGGCTGCTGAAAGGATAAAGCTACACATCATAACTCGACCAAAGTAGTTCGTTACGGTTCACTGATAATCAAAACTTCTAGCGTCAGAGAACAATCACCAAGTTGCAACATATGAGAGCAACCTAAGTTGCTTAGCACACTTGCTCATGTTAAAGCATTATAACATGGGCCTTGAATTTAGCAAAAAGAGATCAAATGTGTAGAAGTCCTAGATAAGCATGAATAGCTCAAACGACCACGCTAGACCTCATAAATGAACCAAAGTAGTTCATGAAACGATAGCCATAACTTCTAACTTAAGAGAACAATCACATAGTTGCAACATAATAGAGCAACCTAAGTTGCTTAGCACACTTTCTCATGTCAAAGCGACATTACATGGGCCTTGAAGTTAGCAAAAAGAGATCACATGTGTAGAAGTCCTAGATTAGCACGGATAGCTCAAACGACCACCCTAGACCTCATAACTCAACCAAAGTAGTTCTTGACGGTTCACCGATAATCATTACTTCTAACTTAGAAGAACATTGACCTTCTTGTAACATATGACACCAATCTAAGTTTCTTAGCACACTTTCTCAAGTTGAAGTGACATTAGATAGCCTTGAACTTAGCAAAAAGAGATCTCATGTCTAGAAGTACTATATGAATACGGGCTGCTGAAAGGATAAAGCTACACATCATAACTCGACCAAAGTAGTTCGTTACGGTTCACTGATAATCAAAACTTCTAGCGTCAGAGAACAATCACCAAGTTGCAACATATGAGAGCAACCTAAGTTGCTTAGAACACTTGCTCATGTTAAAGCATTATAACATGGGCCTTGAATTTAGCAAAAGAGATCAAATGTGTAGAAGTCCTAGATAAGCATGAATAGCTCAAACGACCACGCTAGACCTCATAAATGAACCAAAGTAGTTCATGAAACGATAACCATAACTTCTAACTTAAGAGAACAATCACATAGTTGCAACATAATAGAGCAACCTAAGTTGCTTAGCACACTTTCTCATGTCAAAGCGACCTAACATGGGCCTTGAATTTAGCAAAAAGAGATCAAATGTGTAGAAGTCCTAGATAAGCACGAATAGCTCCAACGACCACGCTAGACCTCATAACTGAACCAAAGTAGTTCATGAAATGATAGCAAAAACTTCTAACTTAAGAGAACAATCACATAGTTGCAACATAATAGAGCAACCTAAGTTGCTTAGCACACTTTCTCATGTCAAAGCGACATTACATGGGCCTTGAAGTTAGCAAAAAGAGATCACATGTGTAGAAGTCCTTGATTAGCACGGATAGCTCAAACGACCACGCTAGACCTCATAACTCAACCAAAGTAGTTCTTGACGGTTCACCGATAATCATTACTTCTAACTTAAGAGAACAGTGACCTTCTTGTAACGACACCAATCTAAGTTTCTTAGCACACTTTCTCAAGTCGAAGCGACATTAGATAGCCTTGAACTTAACAAAAAGAGATCTCAAGTCTAGAAGTACTATATGAATACGGACAGCTAAATGGATCAAGCTACACATCATAACTCGACCAAAGTAGTTCGCTACGGTTCTCTGATAATCATAACTTTTAGCTTTTGAGAACAATCACCTAGTTCCAATATATGAGAGCAACAAAAGTTGCTTAGCACACTTTGTCATGTCAATGCGACATTACCTTGCCTTGAACTTCAAAAAAGATATCACATGTGTAGAAGTCGTAGATAAGAACGAATAGCTCAGACGACCAAGCTAGACCTCATAACTCGACCAAACTAGTTCGTGACGGTTCACTGATAATCATAACTTCTAGCATAAGAGAACAATATCCAATTTGCAACATATGAGAGCAACCTAAGTTGCTTAGCACACTTGCTCAGGTTAAAGCATTATAACATGGGCCTTGAATTTAGCAAAAAGAGATCAAATCTATAGAAGTCCTAGATAAGCATGAATAGCTCAAACGACCACGCTAGACCTTATAACTGAACCAAAGTAGTTCATGAAACGATAGCCATAACTTCTAACTTAAGAGAACAATCACATAGTTGCAACATAATAGAGCAACCTAATATGCTTAGCACACTTTCTCATGTCAAAGCGACATTACATGGGCCTTGAAGTTAGCAAAAAGAGATCAGATGTGTAGAAGTCCTAGATTAGCACGGATAGCTCAAACGACCACGTTAGACCTCATAACTCAACCAAAGTAGTTCTTGACGGTTCACCGATAATCATAACTTCTAACTTAAGAGAACAGTGACCTTCTTGTAACATATGACACCAATCTAAGTTTCTTAGCACACTTCTTCCTTCAAGTCGAAGCGACATTAGATAGCCTTGAACTTAACAAAAAGAGGTCTCATGTCTAGAAGTACTATATGAATACGGACAGCTGAAAGGATCAAGCTACACATCATACTCGACCAAAGTAGTTCGTTACGGTTCTCTGATAATCATAACTTTTAGCTTTTGAGAACAATCACCTAGTTCCAATATATGAGAGCAACAAAAGTTGCTTAGCACACTTTGTCATGTCAATGCGACATTACCTTGCCTTGAACTTCAAAAAAGATATCACATGTGTAGAAGTCCTAGATAAGAACGAATAGCTCAGATGACCAAGCTAGACCTCATAACTCGACCAAACTAGTTCGTGACGGTTCACTGATAATCATAACTTCTAGCATAAGAGAACAATATCCAATTTGCAACATATGAGAGCAACCTAAGTTGCTTAGCACACTTTCTCATGTCAAAGCGACATTACATGGGCCTTAAAGTTAGCAAAAAGAGATCACATGTGTAGAACTCCAAGATTAGCATGGATAGCTCAAACGACCACGCCAGACCTCATAACTCAACCAAAATAGTTCTTGACGGTTCACCGATAATCATAACTTATAACTTAAGAGAACAATGACCTTCTTGTAACATATGAGACCAATCTAAGTTTCTTAGCACAATTTCTCAAGTCGAAGTGACATTAGATAGCCTTGAACTTAGCAAAAAGAGATCTCATGTCTAGAAGTACTATATGAATACGGGCTGCTGAAAGGATAAAGCTACACATCATAACTCGACCAAAGTAGTTCGTTACGGTTCACTGATAATCAAAACTTCTAGCGTCAGAGAACAATCACCAAGTTGCAACATATGAGAGCAACCTAAGTTGCTTAGCACTCTTGCTCATGTTAAAGCATTATAACATGGGCCTTGAATTTAGGAAAAAGAGATCAAATGTGTAGAAGTCCTAGATAAGCACGAATAGCTCAAACGACCACGCTAGACCTCATAAATGAACCAAAGTAGTTCATGAAACGATAACCATAACTTCTAACTTAAGAGAACAATCACATAGTTGCAACATAATAGAGCAACCTAAGTTGCTTAGCACACTTTCTCATGTCAAAGCGACCTAACATGGGCCTTGAATTTAGCAAAAAGAGATCAAATGTGTAGAAGTCCTAGATAAGCACGAATAGCTCCAACGACCACGCTAGACCTCATAACTGAACCAAAGTAGTTCATGAAATGATAGCAAAAACTTCTAACTTAAGAGAACAATCACATAGTTGCAACATAATAGAGCAACCTAAGTTGCTTAGCACACTTTCTCATGTCAAAGCGACATTACATGGGCCTTGAAGTTAGCAAAAAGAGATCACATGTGTAGAAGTCCTTGATTAGCACGGATAGCTCAAACGACCACGCTAGACCTCATAACTCAACCAAAGTAGTTCTTGACGGTTCACCGATAATCATTACTTCTAACTTAAGAGAACAGTGACCTTCTTGTAACATATGACACCAATCTAAGTTTCTTAGCACACTTTCTCAAGTCGAAGCGACATTAGATAGCCTTGAACTTAACAAAAAGAGATCTCAAGTCTAGAAGTACTATATGAATACAGACAGCTAAATGGATCAATCTACACATCATAACTCGACCAAAGTAGTTCGCTACGGTTCTCTGATAATCATAACTTTTAGCTTTTCAGAAAAATCACCTAGTTCCAATATATGAGAGCAACAAAAGTTGCTTTGCACACTTTGTCATGTCAATGCGACATTACCTTGCCTTGAACTTCAAAAAAGATATCACATGTGTAGAAGTCCTAGATAAGAACGAATAGCTCAGACGACCAAGCTAGACCTCATAACTCGACCAAACTAGTTCGTGATGGTTCACTGATAATCATAACTTCTAGCGTAAGAGAACAATCACCAATTTGCAACATATGAGAGCAACCTAAGTTGCTTAGCACACTTTCTCATGTCAAAGCGACATTACATGGGCCTTAAAGTTAGCAAAAAGAGATCACATGTGTAGAACTCCAAGATTAGCATGGATAGCTCAAACGACCACGCCAGACCTCATAACTCAACCAAAATAGTTCTTGACGGTTCACCGATAATCATAACTTATAACTTAAGAGAACAATTACCTTCTTGTAACATATGAGACCAATCTTAGTTTCTTAGCACACTTTCTCAAGTCGAAGTGACATTAGATAGCCTTGAACTTAGCAAAAAGAGATCTCATGTCTAGAAGTACTATATGAATACGGACTGCTGAAAGGATAAAGCTACACATCATAACTCGACCAAAGTAGTTCGTTACGGTTCACTGATAATCAAAACTTCTAGCATCAGAGAACAATCACCAAGTTGCAACATATGAGAGCAACCTAAGTTGCTTAGCACACTTGCTCATGTTAAAGCATTATAACATGGGCTTTGAATTTAGCAAAAAGAGATCAAATCTATAGAAGTCCTAGATAAGCATGAATAGCTCAAACGACCACGCTAGACCTCATAACTGAACCAAAGTAGTTCATGAAACGATAGCCATAACTTCTAACTTAAGAGAACAATCACATAGTTGCAACATAATAGAGCAACCTAAGTTGCTTAGCACACTTTCTCATGTCAAAGCGACATTACATGGGCCTTGAAGTTAGCAAAAAGAGATCACATGTGTAGAAGTCCTTGATTAGCACGGATAGCTCAAACGACCATGCTAGACCTCATAACTCAACCAAAGTAGTTCTTGACGGTTCACCGATAATCATAACTTCTAACTTAAGAGAACAGTGACCTTCTTGTAACATATGACACCAATCTAAGTTTCTTAGCACACTTTCTCAAGTCGAAGCAACATTAGATAGCCTTGAACTTAACAAAAAGAGATCTCATGTCTAGAAGTACTATATGAATACGGACAGCTGAAAGGATCAAGCTACACATCATACTCGACCAAAGTAGTTCGTTACGGTTATCTGATAATCATAACTTTTAACTTTTGAGAACAATCACCTAGTTCCAATATATGAGAGCAACAAAAGTTGCTTAGCACACTTTGTCATGTCAATGCGACATTACCTTGCCTTGAACTTCAAAAAAGATATCACATGTGTAGAAGTCGTAGATAAGAACGAATAGCTCAGACGACCAAGCTAGACCTCATAACTCGACCAAACTAGTTCGTGACGGTTCACTGATAATCATAACTTCTAGTGTAAGAGAACAATCACAATTTTTGCAACATATGAGAGCAACCTAAGTTGCTTAGCACACTTTCTCATGTCAAAGAGACATTACATGGGCCTTAAAGTTAGCAAAAAGAGATCACATCTGTAGAACTCCAAGATTAGCATGGATAGCTCAAACGACCACGCCAGACCTCATAACTCAACCAAAATAGTTCTTGACGGTTCACCGATAATCATAACTTATAACTTAAGAGAACAATGACCTTCTTGTAACATATGAGACCAATCTAAGTTTCTTAGCACACTTTCTCAAGTCGAAGTGACATTAGATAGCCTTGAACTTAGCAAAAAGAGATCTCATGTCTAGAAGTACTATATGAATACGGGCTGCTGAAAGGATAAAGCTACACATCATAACTCGACCAAAGTAGTTCGTTACGGTTCACTGATAATCAAAACTTCTAGCGTCAGAGAACAATCACCAAGTTGCAACATATGAGAGCAACCTAAGTTGCTTAGCACACTTGCTCATGTTAAAGCATTATAACATGGGCCTTGAATTTAGCAAAAAGAGATCAAATGTGTAGAAGTCCTAGATAAGCACAAATAGCTCAAACGACCACGCTAGACCTCATAAATGAACCAAAGTAGTTCATGAAACGATAACCATAACTTCTAAATTAAGAGAACAATCACATAGTTGCAACATAATAGAGCAACCTAAGTTGCTTAGCACACTTTCTCATGTCAAAGCGACCTAACATGGGCCTTGAATTTAGCAAAAAGAGATCAAATGTGTAGAAGTCCTAGATAAGCACGAATAGCTCAAACGACCACGCTAGACCTCAGATCTGAACCAAAGTAGTTCATGAAACGATAGCCATAACTTCTAACTTAAGAGAACAATCACATAGTTGCAACATAATAGAGCAACCTAAGTTGCTTAGCACACTTTCTCATGTCAAAGCGACCTAACATGGGCCTTGAATTTAGCAAAAAGAGATCAAATGTGTAGAAGTCCTAGATAAGCACGAATAGCTCAAACGACCATGCTAGACCTCATAACTGAACCAAAGTAGTTCATGAAACGATAGCCATAACTTCTAACTTAAGAGAACAATCACATAGTTGCAACATAATAGAGCAACCTAAGTTGATTAGCACATTTTCTCATGTCAAAGTGACATTACATGGGCCTTGAAGTTAGCAAAAAGAGATCAGATGTGTAGAAGTCCTAGATTAGCACGGATAGCTCAAACGACCACGCTAGACCTCATAACTCAACCAAAGTAGTTCTTGACGGTTCACCGATAATCATAACTTCTAACTTAAGAGAACATTGACCTTCTTGTAACATATGACACCAATCTAAGTTTCTTAGCACACTTTCTCAAGTCGAAGCGACATTAGATAGCCTTGAACTTAACAAAAAGAGATCTCATATCTAGAAGTACTATATGAATACGGACAGCTAAAAGGATCAAGCTACACATCATAACTCGACCAAAGTAGTTCGCTACGGTTCTCTGATAATCATCACTTTTAGCTTTTAAGAACAATCACCTAGTTCGAGCATATGAGAGCAACAAAAGTTGCTTAGCACACTTTGTCATGTCAATGCGACATTACCTTGCCTTGAACTTCAAAAAAAATATCACATGTGTAGAAGTCCTATATAAGAACGAATAGCTCAGACGACAAAGCTAGACCTCATAACTCGACCAAAGTAGTTCGTGACGGTTCACTGATAATCATAACTTCTAGCGTAAGAGAACAATCACCAATTTGCAACATATGAGAGCAACCTAAGTTGCTTAGCACACTTTCTCATGTCAAAGCGACATTACATGGGCCTTAAAGTTAGCAAAAAGAGATCACATGTGTAGAACTCCAAGATTAGCATGGATAGCTCAAACGACCACGCCAGACCTCATAACTCAACCAAAATAGTTCTTGACGGTTCACCGATAATCATAACTTATAACTTAAGAGAACAATGACCTTCTTGTAGCATATGAGACCAATCTAAGTTTCTTAGCACACTTTCTCAAGTCGAAGTGACATTAGATAGCCTTGAACTTAGCAAAAAGAGATCTCATGTCTAGAAGTACTATATGAATACGGGCTGCTGAAAGGATAAAGCTACACATCATAACTCGACCAAAGTAGTTCGTTACGGTTCATTGATAATCAAAACTTGTAGCGTCAGAGAACAATCACCAAGTTGCAACATATGAGAGCAACCTAAGTTGCTTAGCACACTTGCTCATGTTAAAGCATTATAACATGGGCCTTGAATTTAGCAAAAAGAGATCAAATGTGTAGAAGTCCTAGATAAGCACGAATAGCTCAAACAACCACGCTAGACCTCATAACTGAACCAAAGTAGTTCATGAAACGATAGCCATAACTTCTAACTTAAGAGAACAATCACATAGTTGCAACATAATAGAGCAACCTAAGTTGCTTAGCACACTTTCTCATGTCAAAGCGACCTAACATGGGCCTTGAATTTAGCAAAAAGAGATCAAATGTGTAGAAGTCCTAGATAAGCACGAATAGCTCAAACGACCACGCTAGACCTCATAACTGAACCAAAGTAGTTCATGAAATGATAGCCAAAACTTCTAACTTAAGAGAACAATCACATAGTTGCAACATAATAGAGCAACCTAAGTTGCTTAGCACACTTTCTCATGTCAAAGCGACATTACATGGGCCTTGAAGTTAGCAAAAAGAGATCACATGTGTAGAAGTCCTTGATTAGCACGGATAGCTCAAATGACCACGCTAGACCTCATAACTCAACCAAAGTAGTTCTTGACGGTTCACCGATAATCATAACTTCTAACTTAAGAGAACAGTGACCTTCTTGTAACATATGACACCAATCTAAGTTTCTTAGCACACTTTCTCAAGTCGAAGCGACATTAGATAGCCTTGAACTTAACAAAAAGAGATCTCAAGTCTAGAAGTACTATATGAATACGGACAGCTAAATGGATCAAGCTACACATCATAACTCGACCAAAGTAGTTCGCTATGGTTCTTTGATAATCATAACTTTTAGCTTTTCAAAAAAATCACCTAGTTCCAATATATGAGAGCAACAAAAGTTGCTTAGCACACTTTGTCATGTCAATGCGACATTACCTTGCCTTGAACTTCAAAAAAGATATCACATGTGTAGAAGTCCTAGATAAGAACGAATAGCTCAGACGACCAAGCTAGACCTCATAACTCGACCAAACTAGTTCTTGACGGTTCACTGATAATCATAACTTCTAGCGTAAGAGAACAATCACCAATTTGCAACATATGAGAGCAACTTAAGTTGCTTAGCACACTTTCTCATATCAAAGCGACATTACATGGGCCTTAAAGTTAGCAAAAAGAGATCACATGTGTAGAACTCCAAGATTAGCATGGATAGCTCAAACGACCACGCCAGACCTCATAACTCAACCAAAATAGTTCTTGACGGTTCACCGATAATCATAACTTATAACTTAAGAGAACAATGACCTTCTTGTAACATATGAGACCAATCTAAGTTTCTTAGCACACTTTCTCAAGTCGAAGTGACATTAGATAGCCTTGAACTTAGCAAAAAGAGATCTCATGTCTAGAAGTACTATATGAATACGGGCTGCTGAAAGGATAAAGCTACACATCATAACTCGACCAAAGTAGTTCGTTACGGTTCCCTGATAATCATAACTTCTAGCGTCAGAGAACAATCACCAAGTTGCAACATATGAGAGCAACCTAAGTTGCTTAGCACACTTGCTCATGTTAAAGCATTATAACATGGGCCTTGAATTTAGCAAAAAGAGATCAAATGTGTAGAAGTCCTAGATAAGCACGAATAGCTCAAACGACCACGCTAGACCTCAGATCTGAACCAAAGTAGTTCATGAAACGATAGCCATAACTTCTAACTTAAGAGAACAATCACATAGTTGCAACATAATAGAGCAACCTAAGTTGCTTAGCACACTTTCTCATGTCAAAGCGACCTAACATGGGCCTTGAATTTAGCAAAAAGAGATCAAATGTGTAGAAGTCCTAGATAAGCACGAATAGCTCAAACGACCATGCTAGACCTCATAACTGAACCAAAGTAGTTCATGAAACGATAGCCATAACTTCTAACTTAAGAGAACAATCACATAGTTGCAACATAATAGAGCAACCTAAGTTGATTAGCACATTTTCTCATGTCAAAGTGACATTACATGGGCCTTGAAGTTAGCAAAAAGAGATCAGATGTGTAGAAGTCCTAGATTAGCACGGATAGCTCAAACGACCACGCTAGACCTCATAACTCAACCAAAGTAGTTCTTGACGGTTCACCGATAATCATAACTTCTAACTTAAGAGAACATTGACCTTCTTGTAACATATGACACCAATCTAAGTTTCTTAGCACACTTTCTCAAGTCGAAGCGACATTAGATAGCCTTGAACTTAACAAAAAGAGATCTCATATCTAGAAGTACTATATGAATACGGACAGCTAAAAGGATCAAGCTACACATCATAACTCGACCAAAGTAGTTCGCTACGGTTCTCTGATAATCATCACTTTTAGCTTTTAAGAACAATCACCTAGTTCGAGCATATGAGAGCAACAAAAGTTGCTTAGCACACTTTGTCATGTCAATGCGACATTACCTTGCCTTGAACTTCAAAAAAAATATCACATGTGTAGAAGTCCTATATAAGAACGAATAGCTCAGACGACAAAGCTAGACCTCATAACTCGACCAAAGTAGTTCGTGACGGTTCACTGATAATCATAACTTCTAGCGTAAGAGAACAATCACCAATTTGCAACATATGAGAGCAACCTAAGTTGCTTAGCACACTTTCTCATGTCAAAGCGACATTACATGGGCCTTAAAGTTAGCAAAAAGAGATCACATGTGTAGAACTCCAAGATTAGCATGGATAGCTCAAACGACCACGCCAGACCTCATAACTCAACCAAAATAGTTCTTGACGGTTCACCGATAATCATAACTTATAACTTAAGAGAACAATGACCTTCTTGTAGCATATGAGACCAATCTAAGTTTCTTAGCACACTTTCTCAAGTCGAAGTGACATTAGATAGCCTTGAACTTAGCAAAAAGAGATCTCATGTCTAGAAGTACTATATGAATACGGGCTGCTGAAAGGATAAAGCTACACATCATAACTCGACCAAAGTAGTTCGTTACGGTTCATTGATAATCAAAACTTGTAGCGTCAGAGAACAATCACCAAGTTGCAACATATGAGAGCAACCTAAGTTGCTTAGCACACTTGCTCATGTTAAAGCATTATAACATGGGCCTTGAATTTAGCAAAAAGAGATCAAATGTGTAGAAGTCCTAGATAAGCACGAATAGCTCAAACAACCACGCTAGACCTCATAACTGAACCAAAGTAGTTCATGAAACGATAGCCATAACTTCTAACTTAAGAGAACAATCACATAGTTGCAACATAATAGAGCAACCTAAGTTGCTTAGCACACTTTCTCATGTCAAAGCGACCTAACATGGGCCTTGAATTTAGCAAAAAGAGATCAAATGTGTAGAAGTCCTAGATAAGCACGAATAGCTCAAACGACCACGCTAGACCTCATAACTGAACCAAAGTAGTTCATGAAATGATAGCCAAAACTTCTAACTTAAGAGAACAATCACATAGTTGCAACATAATAGAGCAACCTAAGTTGCTTAGCACACTTTCTCATGTCAAAGCGACATTACATGGGCCTTGAAGTTAGCAAAAAGAGATCACATGTGTAGAAGTCCTTGATTAGCACGGATAGCTCAAATGACCACGCTAGACCTCATAACTCAACCAAAGTAGTTCTTGACGGTTCACCGATAATCATAACTTCTAACTTAAGAGAACAGTGACCTTCTTGTAACATATGACACCAATCTAAGTTTCTTAGCACACTTTCTCAAGTCGAAGCGACATTAGATAGCCTTGAACTTAACAAAAAGAGATCTCAAGTCTAGAAGTACTATATGAATACGGACAGCTAAATGGATCAAGCTACACATCATAACTCGACCAAAGTAGTTCGCTATGGTTCTTTGATAATCATAACTTTTAGCTTTTCAAAAAAATCACCTAGTTCCAATATATGAGAGCAACAAAAGTTGCTTAGCACACTTTGTCATGTCAATGCGACATTACCTTGCCTTGAACTTCAAAAAAGATATCACATGTGTAGAAGTCCTAGATAAGAACGAATAGCTCAGACGACCAAGCTAGACCTCATAACTCGACCAAACTAGTTCTTGACGGTTCACTGATAATCATAACTTCTAGCGTAAGAGAACAATCACCAATTTGCAACATATGAGAGCAACTTAAGTTGCTTAGCACACTTTCTCATATCAAAGCGACATTACATGGGCCTTAAAGTTAGCAAAAAGAGATCACATGTGTAGAACTCCAAGATTAGCATGGATAGCTCAAACGACCACGCCAGACCTCATAACTCAACCAAAATAGTTCTTGACGGTTCACCGATAATCATAACTTATAACTTAAGAGAACAATGACCTTCTTGTAACATATGAGACCAATCTAAGTTTCTTAGCACACTTTCTCAAGTCGAAGTGACATTAGATAGCCTTGAACTTAGCAAAAAGAGATCTCATGTCTAGAAGTACTATATGAATACGGGCTGCTGAAAGGATAAAGCTACACATCATAACTCGACCAAAGTAGTTCGTTACGGTTCACTGATAATCATAACTTCTAGCGTCAGAGAACAATCACCAAGTTGCAACATATGAGAGCAACCTAAGTTGCTTAGCATACTTGCTCATGTTAAAGCATTATAACATGGGCCTTGAATTTAGCAAAAAGAGATCAAATGTGTAGAAGTCCTAGATAAGCACAAATAGCTCAAACGACCACGCTAGACCTCATAACTGAACCAAAGTAGTTCATGAAACGATAGCCATAACTTCTAACTTAAGAGAACAATCACATATTTGCAACATAATAGAGCAACCTAAGTTGCTTAGCACACTTTCTCATGTCAAAGCGACATTACATGGGCCTTAAAGTCAGCAAAAAGAGATCACATGTGTAGAAGTCCTAGATTAGCACGGATAGCTCAAACGACCACACTAGACCTTATAACTAAACCAAAGTAGTTCTTGACAGTTCACCGATAATCATAACTTCTAACTTAAGAGAACATTGACCTTCTTGTAACATATGACACCAATCTAAGTTTCTTAGCACACTTTCTCAAGTCGAAGCGACATTAGATAGCCTTGAACTTAACAAAAAGAGATCTCAAGTCTAGAAGTACTATATGAATACGGACAGCTAAAAGGATCAAGCTACACATCATAACTCGACCAAAGTAGTTCGTGACGGTTCACTGATAATCATAACTTCTAGCGTAAGAGAACAATCACCAATTTGCAACATATGAGAGCAACCTAAGTTGCTTAGCACACTTTCTCATGTCAAAGCGACATTACATGGGCCTTAAAGTTAGCAAAAAGAGATCACATGTGTAGAACTCCAAGATTAGCATAGATAGCTCAAACGACCACGCCAGACCTCATAACTCAACCAAAATAGTTCTTGACGGTTCACCGATAATCATAACTTATAACTTAAGAGAACAATGACCTTCTTGTAACATATGAGACCAATCTAAGTTTCTTAGCACACTTTCTCAAGTCGAAGTGACATTACATGGGCCTTGAAGTCAACTAAAAGAGATCACATCTGTAGAAGTCCTAGATTAGCACGGATAGCTCAAACGACCACGCTGGACCTCATAACTCAACCAAAGTAGTTCTTGACGGTTCACCGATAATCATAACTTCTAACTTAAGAGAACATTGACCTTCTTGTAACATATGACACCAATCTAAGTTTCTTAGCACACTTTCTCAAGTCGTAGCGACATTAGATAGCCTTGAACTTAACAAAAAGAGATCTCAAGTCTAGAAGTACTATATGAATACGGACAGCTAAAAGGATCAAGCTACACATCATAACTCGACCAAAGTAGTTCGCTACGGTTCTCTGATAATCATAACTTTTAGCTTTTCAGAACAATCACCTAGTTCCAATATATGAGGGCAACAAAAGTTGCTTAGCACACTTTGTCATGTCAATGCAACATTACATTGCCTTGAACTTCAAAAAAGATATCACATGTGTAGAAGTCCTAGATAAGAACGAATAGCTCAGACGACCAAGCTAGACCTCATAACTCGACCAAACTAGTTCGTGACGGTTCACTGATAATCATAACTTCTAGCGTAAGAGAACAATCACCAATTTGCAACATATGAGAGCAACCTAAGTTGCTTAGCACACTTTCTCATGTAAAAGCGACATTACATGGGCCTTAAATTTAGCAAAAAGAGATCACATGTGTAGAACTCCAAGATTAGCATGGATAGCTCAAACGACCACGCCAGACCTCATAACTCAACCAAAATAGTTCTTGACGGTTCACCGATAATCATAACTTATAACTTAAGAGAACAATGACCTTCTTGTAACATATGAGACCAATCTAAGTTTCTTAGCACACTTTCTCAAGTCGAAGTGACATTAGATAGCCTTGAACTTAGCAAAAAGAGATCTCATGTCTAGAAGTACTATATGAATACGGGCTGCTGAAAGGATAAAGCTACACATCATAACTCGACCAAAGTAGTTCGTTACGGTTCACTGATAATCAAAACTTCTAGCGTCAGAGAACAATCACCAAGTTGCAACATATGAGAGCAACCTAAGTTGCTTAGCACACTTGCTCATGTTAAAGCATTATAACATGGGCCTTGAATTTAGCAAAAAGAGATCAAATCTATAGAAGTCCTAGATAAGCATGAATAGCTCAAACGACCACGCTAGACCTCATAACTGAACCAAAGTAGTTCATGAAACGATAGCCATAACTTCTAACTTAAGAGAACAATCACATAGTTGCAACATAATAGAGCAACCTAAGTTGCTTAGCACACTTTCTCATGTCAAAGCGACATTACATGGGCCTTGAAGTTAGCAAAAAGAGATCACATGTGTAGAAGTCCTAGATTAGCACGGATAGCTCAAACGACCACGCTAGACCACATAACTCAACCAAAGTAGTTCTTGACGGTTCACCGATAATCATAACTTCTAACTGAAGAGAACATTGACCTTCTTGTAACATATGACACCAATCTAAGTTTCTTAGCACACTTTCTCAAGTCGAAGCGACATTAGATAGCCTTGAACTTAACAAAAAGAGATCTCATATCTAGAAGTACTATATGAATACGGACAGCTAAAAGGATCAAGCTACACATCATAACTCGACCAAAGTAGTTCGCTACGGTTCTCTGATAATCATCACTTTTAGCTTTTAAGAACAATCACCTAGTTCCAGCATATGAGAGCAACAAAAGTTGCTTAGCACACTTTGTCATGTCAATGCGACATTACCTTGCCTTGAACTTCAAAAAAAATATCACATGTGTAGAAGTCCTAGATAAGAACGAATAGCTCAGACGACAAAGCTAGACCTCATAACTCGACCAAAGTAGTTCGTGACGGTTCACTGATAATCATAACTTCTAGCGTAAGAGAACAATCACCAATTTGCAACATTTGAGAGCAACCTAAGTTGCTTAGCACACTTTCTCATGTCAAAGCGACATTACATGGGCCTTAATGTTAGCAAAAAGAGATCACATGTGTAGAACTCCAAGATTAGCATGGATAGCTCAAACGACCACGCCAGACCTCATAACTCAACCAAAATAGTTCTTGACGGTTCACCGATAATCATAACTTATAACTTAAGAGAACAATGACCTTCTTGTAGCATATGAGACCAATCTAAGTTTCTTAGCACACTTTCTCAAGTCGAAGTGACATTAGATAGCCTTGAACTTAGCAAAAAGAGATCTCATGTCTAGAAGTACAATATGAATACGGGCTGCTGAAAGGATAAAGCTACACATCATAACTCGACCAAAGTAGTTCGTTACGGTTCATTGATAATCAAAACTTGTAGCGTCAGAGAACAATCACCAAGTTGCAACATATGAGAGCAACCTAAGTTGCTTAGCACACTTGCTCATGTTAAAGCATTATAACATGGGCCTTGAATTTAGCAAAAAGAGATCAAATGTGTAGAAGTCCTAGATAAGCACGAATAGCTCAAACGACCACGCTAGACCTTATAACTGAACCAAAGTAGTTCATGAAACGATAGCCATAACTTCTAACTTAAGAGAACAATCACATAGTTGCAACATAATAGAGCAACCTAAGTTGCTTAGCACACTTTCTCATGTCAAAGCGACCTAACATGGGCCTTGAATTTAGCAAAAAGAGATCAAATGTGTAGAAGTCCTAGATAAGCACGAATAGCTCAAACGACCACGCTAGACCTCATAACTGAACCAAAGTAGTTCATGAAATGATAGCCAAAACTTCTAACTTAAGAGAACAATCACATAGTTGCAACATAATAGAGCAACCTAAGTTGCTTAGCACACTTTCTCATGTCAAAGCGACATTAGATGGGCCTTGAAGTTAGCAAAAAGAGATCACATGTGTAGAAGTCCTTGATTAGCACGGATAGCTCAAATGACCACGCTAGACCTCATAACTCAACCAAAGTAGTTCTTGACGGTTCACCGATAATCATAACTTCTAACTTAAGAGAACAGTGACCTTCTTGTAACATATGACACCAATCTAAGTTTCTTAGCACACTTTCTCAAGTCGAAGCGACATTAGATAGCCTTGAACTTAGCAAAAAGAGATCTCATGTCTAGAAGTACTATATGAATACGGGCTGCTGAAAGGATAAAGCTACACATCATAACTCGACCAAAGTAGTTCGTTACGGTTCACTGATAATCAAAACTTCTAGCGTCAGAGAACAATCACCAAGTAGGAACATATGAGAGCAACCTAAGTTGCTTAGCACACTTGCTCATGTTAAAGCATTATAACATGGGCCTTGAATTTAGCAAAAAGAGATCAAATCTATAGAAGTCCTAGATAAGCATGAATAGCTCAAACGACCACGCTAGACCTCATAACTGAACCAAAGTAGTTCATGAAACGATAGCCATAACTTCTAACTTAAGAGAACAATCACATAGTTGCAACATAATAGAGCAACCTAAGTTGCTTAGCACACTTTCTCATGTCAAAGCGACATTACATGGGCCTTGAAGTTAGCAAAAAGAGATCACATGTGTAGAAGTCCTAGATTAGCACGGATAGCTCAAACGACCACGCTAGACCACATAACTCAACCAAAGTAGTTCTTGACGGTTCACCGATAATCATAACTTCTAACTGAAGAGAACATTGACCTTCTTGTAACATATGACACCAATCTAAGTTTCTTAGCACACTTTCTCAAGTCGAAGCGACATTAGATAGCCTTGAACTTAACAAAAAGAGATCTCAAATCTAGAAGTACTATATGAATACGGACAGCTAAAAGGATCAAGCTACACATCATAACTCGACCAAAGTAGTTCGCTACGGTTCTCTGATAATCATCACTTTTAGCTTTTAAGAACAATCACCTAGTTCCAGCATATGAGAGCAACAAAAGTTGCTTAGCACACTTTGTCATGTCAATGCGACATTACCTTGCCTTGAACTTCAAAAAAAATATCACATGTGTAGAAGTCCTAGATAAGAACGAATAGCTCAGACGACCAAGCTAGACCTCATAACTCGACCAAACTAGTTCGTGACGGTTCACTGATAATCATAACTTCTAACTTAAGAGAACAATCACATAGTTGCAACATAATAGAGCAACCTAAGTTGCTTAGCACACTTTCTCATGTCAAAGCGACATTACATGGGCCTTGAAGTTAGCAAAAAGAGATCACATGTGTAGAAGTCCTTGATTAGCACGGATAGCTCAAATGACCACGCTAGACCTCATAACTCAACCAAAGTAGTTCTTGACGGTTCACCGATAATCATAACTTCTAACTTAAGAGAACAGTGACCTTCTTGTAACATATGACACCAATCTAAGTTTCTTAGCACACTTTCTCAAGTCGAAGCGACATTAGATAGCCTTGAACTTAGCAAAAAGAGATCTCATGTCTAGAAGTACTATATGAATACGGGCTGCTGAAAGGATAAAGCTACACATCATAACTCGACCAAAGTAGTTCGTTACGGTTCACTGATAATCAAAACTTCTAGCGTCAGAGAACAATCACCAAGTTGCAACATATGAGAGCAACCTAAGTTGCTTAGCACACTTGCTCATGTTAAAGCATTATAACATGGGCCTTGAATTTAGCAAAAAGAGATCAAATCTATAGAAGTCCTAGATAAGCATGAATAGCTCAAACGACCACGCTAGACCTCATAACTGAACCAAAGTAGTTCATGAAACGATAGCCATAACTTCTAACTTAAGAGAACAATCACATAGTTGCAACATAATAGAGCAACCTAAGTTGCTTAGCACACTTTCTCATGTCAAAGCGACATTACATGGGCCTTGAAGTTAGCAAAAAGAGATCACATGTGTAGAAGTCCTAGATTAGCACGGATAGCTCAAACGACCACGCTAGACCACATAACTCAACCAAAGTAGTTCTTGACGGTTCACCGATAATCATAACTTCTAACTGAAGAGAACATTGACCTTCTTGTAACATATGACACCAATCTAAGTTTCTTAGCACACTTTCTCAAGTCGAAGCGACATTAGATAGCCTTGAACTTAACAAAAAGAGATCTCATATCTAGAAGTACTATATGAATACGGACAGCTAAAAGGATCAAGCTACACATCATAACTCGACCAAAGTAGTTCGCTACGGTTCTCTGATAATCATCACTTTTAGCTTTTAAGAACAATCACCTAGTTCCAGCATATGAGAGCAACAAAAGTTGCTTAGCACACTTTGTCATGTCAATGCGACATTACCTTGCCTTGAACTTCAAAAAAAATATCACATGTGTAGAAGTCCTAGATAAGAACGAATAGCTCAGACGACAAAGCTAGACCTCATAACTCGACCAAAGTAGTTCGTGACGGTTCACTGATAATCATAACTTCTAGCGTAAGAGAACAATCACCAATTTGCAACATATGAGAGCAACCTAAGTTGCTTAGCACACTTTCTCATGTCAAAGCGACATTACATGGGCCTTAATGTTAGCAAAAAGAGATCACATGTGTAGAACTCCAAGATTAGCATGGATAGCTCAAACGACCACGCCAGACCTCATAACTCAACCAAAATAGTTCTTGACGGTTCACCGATAATCATAACTTATAACTTAAGAGAACAATGACCTTCTTGTAGCATATGAGACCAATCTAAGTTTCTTAGCACACTTTCTCAAGTCGAAGTGACATTAGATAGCCTTGAACTTAGCAAAAAGAGATCTCATGTCTAGAAGTACAATATGAATACGGGCTGCTGAAAGGATAAAGCTACACATCATAACTCGACCAAAGTAGTTCATTACGGTTCATTGATAATCAAAACTTGTAGCGTCAGAGAACAATCACCAAGTTGCAACATATGAGAGCAACCTAAGTTGCTTAGCACACTTGCTCATGTTAAAGCATTATAACATGGGCCTTGAATTTAGCAAAAAGAGATCAAATGTGTAGAAGTCCTAGATAAGCACGAATAGCTCAAACGACCACGCTAGACCTCATAACTGAACCAAAGTAGTTCATGAAACGATAGCCATAACTTCTAACTTAAGAGAACAATCACATAGTTGCAACATAATAGAGCAACCTAAGTTGCTTAGCACACTTTCTCATGTCAAAGCGACCTAACATGGGCCTTGAATTTAGCAAAAAGAGATCAAATGTGTAGAAGTCCTAGATAAGCACGAATAGCTCAAACGACCACGCTAGACCTTATAACTGAACCAAAGTAGTTCATGAAATGATAGCCAAAACTTCTAACTTAAGAGAACAATCACATAGTTGCAACATAATAGAGCAACCTAAGTTGCTTAGCACACTTTCTCATGTCAAAGCGACATTACATGGGCCTTGAAGTTAGCAAAAAGAGATCACATGTGTAGAAGTCCTTGATTAGCACGGATAGCTCAAATGACCACGCTAGACCTCATAACTCAACCAAAGTAGTTCTTGACGGTTCACCGATAATCATAACTTCTAACTTAAGAGAACAGAGACCTTCTTGTAACATATGACACCAATCTAAGTTTCTTAGCACACTTTCTCAAGTCGAAGCGACATTAGATAGCCTTGAACTTAGCAAAAAGAGATCTCATGTCTAGAAGTACTATATGAATACGGGCTGCTGAAAGGATAAAGCTACACATCATAACTCGACCAAAGTAGTTCGTTACGGTTCACTGATAATCATAACTTCTAGCGTCAGAGAACAATCACCAAGTTGCAACATATGAGAGCAACCTAAGTTGCTTAGCACACTTGCTCATGTTAAAGCATTATAACATGGGCCTTGAATTTAGCAAAAAGAGATCAAATCTATAGAAGTCCTAGATAAGCATGAATAGCTCAAACGACCACGCTAGACCTCATAACTGAACCAAGTAGTTCATGAAACGATAGCCATAACTTCTAACTTAAGAGAACAATCACATAGTTGCAACATAATAGAGCAACCTAAGTTGCTTAGCACACTTTCTCATGTCAAAGCGACATTACATGGGCCTTGAAGTTAGCAAAAAGAGATCACATGTGTAGAAGTCCTAGATTAGCACGGATAGCTCAAACGACCACGCTAGACCACATAACTCAACCAAAGTAGTTCTTGACGGTTCACCGATAATCATAACTTCTAACTGAAGAGAACATTGACCTTCTTGTAACATATGACACCAATCTACAGTTTCTTAGCACACTTTCTCAAGTCGAAGCGACATTTGATAGCCTTGAACTTAACAAAAAAGAGATCTCATATCTAGAAGTACTATATGAATACGGACAGCTAAAAGGATCAAGCTACACATCATAACTCGACCAAAGTAGTTCGCTACGGTTCTCTGATAATCATCACTTTTAGCTTTTAAGAACAATCACCTAGTTCCAGCATATGAGAGCAACAAAAGTTGCTTAGCACACTTTGTCATGTCAATGCGACATTACCTTGCCTTGAACTTCAAAAAAAAATATCACATGTGTAGAAGTCCTAGATAAGAACGAATAGCTCAGACGACAAAGCTAGACCTCATAACTCGACCAAAGTAGTTCGTGACGGTTCACTGATAATCATAACTTCTAGCGTAAGAGAACAATCACCAATTTGCAACATATGAGAGCAACCTAAGTTGCTTAGCACACTTTCTCATGTCAAAGCGACATTACATGGGCCTTAATGTTAGCAAAAAGAGATCACATGTGTAGAACTCCAAGATTAGCATGGATAGCTCAAACGACCACGCCAGACCTCATAACTCAACCAAAATAGTTCTTGACGGTTCACCGATAATCATAACTTATAACTTAAGAGAACAATGACCTTCTTGTAGCATATGAGACCAATCTAAGTTTCTTAGCACACTTTCTCAAGTCGAAGTGACATTAGATAGCCTTGAACTTAGCAAAAAGAGATCTCATGTCTAGAAGTACAATATGAATACGGGCTGCTGAAAGGATAAAGCTACACATCATAACTCGACCAAAGTAGTTCATTACGGTTCATTGATAATCAAAACTTGTAGCGTCAGAGAACAATCACCAAGTTGCAACATATGAGAGCAACCTAAGTTGCTTAGCACACTTGCTCATGTTAAAGCATTATAACATGGGCCTTGAATTTAGCAAAAAGAGATCAAATGTGTAGAAGTCCTAGATAAGCACGAATAGCTCAAACGACCACGCTAGACCTCATAACTGAACCAAAGTAGTTCATGAAACGATAGCCATAACTTCTAACTTAAGAGAACAATCACATAGTTGCAACATAATAGAGCAACCTAAGTTGCTTAGCACACTTTCTCATGTCAAAGCGACCTAACATGGGCCTTGAATTTAGCAAAAAGAGATCAAATGTGTAGAAGTCCTAGATAAGCACGAATAGCTCAAACGACCACGCTAGACCTTATAACTGAACCAAAGTAGTTCATGAAATGATAGCCAAAACTTCTAACTTAAGAGAACAATCACATAGTTGCAACATAATAGAGCAACCTAAGTTGCTTAGCACACTTTCTCATGTCAAAGCGACATTACATGGGCCTTGAAGTTAGCAAAAAGAGATCACATGTGTAGAAGTCCTTGATTAGCACGGATAGCTCAAATGACCACGCTAGACCTCATAACTCAACCAAAGTAGTTCTTGACGGTTCACCGATAATCATAACTTCTAACTTAAGAGAACAGTGACCTTCTTGTAACATATGACACCAATCTAAGTTTCTTAGCACACTTTCTCAAGTCGAAGCGACATTAGATAGCCTTGAACTTAGCAAAAAGAGATCTCATGTCTAGAAGTACTATATGAATACGGGCTGCTGAAAGGATAAAGCTACACATCATAACTCGACCAAAGTAGTTCGTTACGGTTCACTGATAATCAAAACTTCTAGCGTCAGAGAACAATCACCAAGTTGCAACATATGAGAGCAACCTAAGTTGCTTAGCACACTTTCTCATGTTAAAGCATTATAACATGGGCCTTGAATTTAGCAAAAAGAGATCAAATCTATAGAAGTCCTAGATAAGCATGAATAGCTCAAACGACCACGCTAGACCTCATAACTGAACCAAAGTAGTTCATGAAACGATAGCCATAACTTCTAACTTAAGAGAACAATCACATAGTTGCAACATAATAGAGCAACCTAAGTTGCTTAGCACACTTTCTCATGTCAAAGCGACATTACATGGGCCTTGAAGTTAGCAAAAAGAGATCACATGTGTAGAAGTCCTAGATTAGCACGGATAGCTCAAACGACCACGCTAGACCACATAACTCAACCAAAGTAGTTCTTGACGGTTCACCGATAATCATAACTTCTAACTGAAGAGAACATTGACCTTCTTGTAACATATGACACCAATCTAAGTTTCTTAGCACACTTTCTCAAGTCGAAGCGACATTAGATAGCCTTGAACTTAACAAAAAGAGATCTCAAATCTAGAAGTACTATATGAATACGGACAGCTAAAAGGATCAAGCTACACATCATAACTCGACCAAAGTAGTTCGCTACGGTTCTCTGATAATCATCACTTTTAGCTTTTAAGAACAATCACCTAGTTCCAGCATATGAGAGCAACAAAAGTTGCTTAGCACACTTTGTCATGTCAATGCGACATTACCTTGCCTTGAACTTCAAAAAAAATATCACATGTGTAGAAGTCCTAGATAAGAACGAATAGCTCAGACGACAAAGCTAGACCTCATAACTCGACCAAAGTAGTTCGTGACGGTTCACTGATAATCATAACTTGTAGCGTAAGAGAACAATCACCAATTTGCAACATATGAGAGCAACCTAAGTTGCTTAGCACACTTTCTCATGTCAAAGCGACATTACATGGGCCTTAATGTTAGCAAAAAGAGATCACATGTGTAGAACTCCAAGATTAGCATGGATAGCTCAAACGACCACGCCAGACCTCATAACTCAACCAAAATAGTTCTTGACGGTTCACCGATAATCATAACTTATAACTTAAGAGAACAATGACCTTCTTGTAGCATATGAGACCAATCTAAGTTTCTTAGCACACTTTCTCAAGTCGAAGTGACATTAGATAGCCTTGAACTTAGCAAAAAGAGATCTCATGTCTAGAAGTACTATATGAATACGGGCTGCTGAAAGGATAAAGCTACACATCATAACTCGACCAAAGTAGTTCGTTACGGTTCATTGATAATCAAAACTTGTAGCGTCAGAGAACAATCACCAAGTTGCAACATATGAGAGCAACCTAAGTTGCTTAGCACACTTGCTCATGTTAAAGCATTATAACATGGGCCTTGAATTTAGCAAAAAGAGATCAAATGTGTAGAAGTCCTAGATAAGCACGAATAGCTCAAACGACCACGCTAGACCTCATAACTGAACCAAAGTAGTTCATGAAACGATAGCCATAACTTCTAACTTAAGAGAACAATCACATAGTTGCAACATAATAGAGCAACCTAAGTTGCTTAGCACACTTTCTCATGTCAAAGCGACCTAACATGGGCCTTGAATTTAGCAAAAAGAGATCAAATGTGTAGAAGTCCTAGATAAGCACGAATAGCTCAAACGACCACGCTAGACCTCATAACTGAACCAAAGTAGTTCATGAAATGATAGCCAAAACTTCTAACTTAAGAGATAAATCACATAGTTGCAACATAATAGAGCAACCTAAGTTGCTTAGCACACTTTCTCATGTCAAAGCGACATTACATGGGCCTTGAAGTTAGCAAAAAGAGATCACATGTGTAGAAGTCCTTGATTAGCACGGATAGCTCAAATGACCACGCTAGACCTCATAACTCAACCAAAGTAGTTCTTGACGGTTCACCGATAATCATAACTTCTAACTTAAGAGAACAGTGACCTTCTTGTAACATATGACACCAATCTAAGTTTCTTAGCACACTTTCTCAAGTCGAAGCGACATTAGATAGCCTTGAACTTAACAAAAAGAGATCTCAAGTCTAGAAGTACTATATGAATACGGACAGCTAAATGGATCAAGCTACACATCATAACTCGACCAAAGTAGTTCGCTATGGTTCTTTGATAATCATAACTTTTAGTGATGTGTCTGCATTTTACCACATTTTAGGACCATTATTTAGCATGTTTTGCATTCATACTTGCATCATTATCATTGTTTTAGGTTCTTTTTAGCATAATTTGCATTATTAGTATCGGGCATTGCATACATTGCATAAAAGGGACTTTTAGGTACTTTTTGGAGCTTATCACGAAGTATTTCGGAGTACAAGAAGACCAATGAGGAATCGACTGGTCTAAGGTTGAAGTTCAAGATGCAAACTAGAAGATTTGTCACTCGAGTCTCCGACACTCGAGCATGACACTCGACCATCACTTGGTCGAGTGCCTTTACGGACCAGAACTGAGACTTTAGACGAAGATTGAATCTTTGGGCTTCTCTGCGAAAAAGGCCCATCAAAAGCCCCTTTGTGCAAAGCCCAATTATCTTTTAGTTCTTTTCTATTTTTCTTTCTTAGGGAAATTTCCTTTTAACTTTTAAAAGGAAATTCCCATTTTTCTTTCAAGGGAATTTTTCCCTTTTTCTCTTTAAGTATTTTTCCTTTTTCTTTAAGATCTTTTGATCTATAAATTGTACTAGAATTTCTACTTTCAATATACAATCTTTTCAAGCAAAATTTCGAGTTCTCTCTTTTAGCAATTTACGATTTTTAGCTTTAAGTTTTATGCAATTAGATTTCGATTTTAAGTCTTTATTTTATTTCATGAATTCTGAGTAAGTTAGTCTAGGGTTCTTGAGGAAAGGGTGAGATTAGGGGAAAACTTAGGGATTTCTAGATTTGTCTATGTTTAAATAAGGTCTTAGATCTCTTTAGTTTAAGTGTTCTTAATGCTTGTTTCTTTCTGATCAATTGAAATTCGATCTCTTGGTGAATCCCCCCCGAGAGGCGTTTGGGGAATCACTTGAACATGCTTAAGTTAAGATAGCATCTTCCTAGCTCAAGAGATTGATTGTCTAGGGTGTTATTAGGCTTTGTAAGGTCCATACTTAAGGCCTCTTGAATTTCCAATCGTTGGGCGAGAGTCAAGTCAGGTTGTCTTTTAGGAGAGGTCCCATTGCGCGAGAGCGAATGTGATTACTTTGTGATTCCTTGCTTAGAGGTCATCTAAATAGGTTGATAGATAAGTCTAGAACCCCTAGGAATACCCTAATCATTGATCCTAATCCTCGAGAACCCGTTTTTCCTTATTGAATTTTCGTGATTTTAATACTCTGCTTTAGGTTGAGATTTCGTGTTGCACTTTATTAGTTTCATTATTGCTTTACTTTTAATGCTCTGTCTTACATTCTAATACTCTGTTTCATTTTTAGCATTTTTTAAGATTTCATTATCACCTAGGATAGATCACCACTTGCTAAAACCGAATCTGGCTTAGATTAGAACAAGTAGATTATATCTTGATTGCTAGTTACTCTCCCAGTGGATTGACACCATACTATACTGCAATTGATTACATAAACAGTTTGGTATTTGAGAAAACACCGTAAAAACTTGTTTATCATTTAGCTTTTCAAAAAAATCACCTAGTTCCAATATATGAGAGCAACAAAAGTTGCTTAGCACACTTTGTCATGTCAATGCGACATTACCTTGCCTTGAACTTCAAAAAAGATATCACATGTGTAGAAGTCCTAGATAAGAACGAATAGCTCAGACGACCAAGCTAGACCTCATAACTCGACCAAACTAGTTCTTGACGGTTCACTGATAATCATAACTTCTAGCGTAAGAGAACAATCACCAATTTGCAACATATGAGAGCAACTTAAGTTGCTTAGCACACTTTCTCATATCAAAGCGACATTACATGGGCCTTAAAGTTAGCAAAAAGAGATCACATGTGTAGAACTCCAAGATTAGCATGGATAGCTCAAACGACCACGCCAGACCTCATAACTCAACCAAAATAGTTCTTGACGGTTCACCGATAATCATAACTTATAACTTAAGAGAACAATGACCTTCTTGTAACATATGAGACCAATCTAAGTTTCTTAGCACACTTTCTCAAGTCGAAGTGACATTAGATAGCCTTGAACTTAGCAAAAAGAGATCTCATGTCTAGAAGTACTATATGAATACGGGCTGCTGAAAGGATAAAGCTACACATCATAACTCGACCAAAGTAGTTCGTTACGGTTCACTGATAATCATAACTTCTAGCGTCAGAGAACAATCACCAAGTTGCAACATATGAGAGCAACCTAAGTTGCTTAGCATACTTGCTCATGTTAAAGCATTATAACATGGGCCTTGAATTTAGCAAAAAGAGATCAAATGTGTAGAAGTCCTAGATAAGCACAAATAGCTCAAACGACCACGCTAGACCTCATAACTGAACCAAAGTAGTTCATGAAACGATAGCCATAACTTCTAACTTAAGAGAACAATCACATATTTGCAACATAATAGAGCAACCTAAGTTGCTTAGCACACTTTCTCATGTCAAAGCGACATTACATGGGCCTTAAAGTCAGCAAAAAGAGATCACATGTGTAGAAGTCCTAGATTAGCACGGATAGCTCAAACGACCACACTAGACCTTATAACTCAAACAAAGTAGTTCTTGACAGTTCACCGATAATCATAACTTCTAACTTAAGAGAACATTGACCTTCTTGTAACATATGACACCAATCTAAGTTTCTTAGCACACTTTCTCAAGTCGAAGCGACATTAGATAGCCTTGAACTTAACAAAAAGAGATCTCAAGTCTAGAAGTACTATATGAATACGGACAGCTAAAAGGATCAAGCTACACATCATAACTCGACCAAAGTAGTTCGTGACGGTTCACTGATAATCATAACTTCTAGCGTAAGAGAACAATCACCAATTTGCAACATATGAGAGCAACCTAAGTTGCTTAGCACACTTTCTCATGTCAAAGCGACATTACATGGGCCTTAAAGTTAGCAAAAAGAGATCACATGTGTAGAACTCCAAGATTAGCATAGATAGCTCAAACGACCACGCCAGACCTCATAACTCAACCAAAATAGTTCTTGACGGTTCACCGATAATCATAACTTATAACTTAAGAGAACAATGACCTTCTTGTAACATATGAGACCAATCTAAGTTTCTTAGCACACTTTCTCAAGTCGAAGTGACATTACATGGGCCTTGAAGTCAACTAAAAGAGATCACATCTGTAGAAGTCCTAGATTAGCACGGATAGCTCAAACGACCACGCTAGACCTCATAACTCAACCAAAGTAGTTCTTGACGGTTCACCGATAATCATAACTTCTAACTTAAGAGAACATTGACCTTCTTGTAACATATGACACCAATCTAAGTTTCTTAGCACACTTTCTCAAGTCGTAGCGAAATTAGATAGCCTTGAACTTAACAAAAAGAGATCTCAAGTCTAGAAGTACTATATGAATACGGACAGCTAAAAGGATCAAGCTACACATCATAACTCGACCAAAGTAGTTCGCTACGGTTCTCTGATAATCATAACTTTTAGCTTTTCAGAACAATCACCTAGTTCCAATATATGAGGGCAACAAAAGTTGCTTAGCACACTTTGTCATGTCAATGCGACATTACATTGCCTTGAACTTCAAAAAAGATATCACATGTGTAGAAGTCCTAGATAAGAACGAATAGCTCAGACGACCAAGCTAGACCTCATAACTCGACCAAACTAGTTCGTGACGGTTCACTGATAATCATAACTTCTAGCGTAAGAGAACAATCACCAATTTGCAACATATGAGAGCAACCTAAGTTGCTTAGCACACTTTCTCATGTAAAAGCGACATTACATGGGCCTTAAAGTTAGCGAAAAGAGATCACATGTGTAGAACTCCAAGATTAGCATGGATAGCTCAAACGACCACGCCAGACCTCATAACTCAACCAAAATAGTTCTTGACGGTTCACCGATAATCATAACTTATAACTTAAGAGAACAATGCCCTTCTTGTAACATATGAGACCAATCTAAGTTTCTTAGCACACTTTCTCAAGTCGAAGTGACATTAGATAGCCTTGAACTTAGCAAAAAGAGATCTCATGTCTAGAAGTACTATATGAATACGGGCTGCTGAAAGGATAAAGCTACACATCATAACTCGACCAAAGTAGTTCGTTACGGTTCACTGATAATCATAACTTCTAGCGTCAGAGAACAATCACCAAGTTGCAACATATGAGAGCAACCTAAGTTGCTTAGCATACTTGCTCATGTTAAAGCATTATAACATGGGCCTTGAATTTAGCAAAAAGAGATCAAATGTGTAGAAGTCCTAGATAAGCACAAATAGCTCAAACGACCACGCTAGACCTCATAACTGAACCAAAGTAGTTCATGAAACGATAGCCATAACTTCTAACTTAAGAGAACAATCACATATTTGCAACATAATAGAGCAACCTAAGTTGCTTAGCACACTTTCTCATGTCAAAGCGACATTACATGGGCCTTAAAGTCAGCAAAAAGAGATCACATGTGTAGAAGTCCTAGATTAGCACGGATAGCTCAAACGACCACACTAGACCTTATAACTCAAACAAAGTAGTTCTTGACAGTTCACCGATAATCATAACTTCTAACTTAAGAGAACATTGACCTTCTTGTAACATATGACACCAATCTAAGTTTCTTAGCACACTTTCTCAAGTCGAAGCGACATTAGATAGCCTTGAACTTAACAAAAAGAGATCTCAAGTCTAGAAGTACTATATGAATACGGACAGCTAAAAGGATCAAGCTACACATCATAACTCGACCAAAGTAGTTCGTGACGGTTCACTGATAATCATAACTTCTAGCGTAAGAGAACAATCACCAATTTGCAACATATGAGAGCAACCTAAGTTGCTTAGCACACTTTCTCATGTCAAAGCGACATTACATGGGCCTTAAAGTTAGCAAAAAGAGATCACATGTGTAGAACTCCAAGATTAGCATAGATAGCTCAAACGACCACGCCAGACCTCATAACTCAACCAAAATAGTTCTTGACGGTTCACCGATAATCATAAATTATAACTTAAGAGAACAATGACCTTCTTGTAACATATGAGACCAATCTAAGTTTCTTAGCACACTTTCTCAAGTCGAAGTGACATTAGATAGCCTTGAACTTAGCAAAAAGAGATCTCATGTCTAGAAGTACTATATGAATACGGGCTGCTGAAAGGATAAAGCTACACATCATAACTCGACCAAAGTAGTTCGTTACGGTTCACTGATAATCATAACTTCTAGCGTCAGAGAACAATCACCAAGTTGCAACATATGAGAGCAACCTAAGTTGCTTAGCATACTTGCTCATGTTAAAGCATTATAACATGGGCCTTGAATTTAACAAAAAGAGATCAAATGTGTAGAAGTCCTAGATAAGCACAAATAGCTCAAACGACCACGCTAGACCTCATAACTGAACCAAAGTAGTTCATGAAACGATAGCCATAACTTCTAACTTAAGAGAACAATCACATAGTTGCAACATAATAGAGCAACCTAAGTTGCTTAGCACACTTTCTCATACCAAAGCGACATTACATGGGCCTTGAAGTCAGCAAAAAGAGATCACATGTGTAGAAGTTCTAGATTAGCACGGATAGCTCAAACGACCACACTAGACCTCATAACTCAACCAAAGTAGTTCTTGACGGTTCACCGATAATCATAACTTCTAACTTAAGAGAACATTGACCTTCTTGTAACATATGACACCAATCTAAGTTTCTTAGCACACTTTCTCAAGTCGAAGCGACATTAGATAGCCTTGAACTTAACAAAAAGAGATCTCATATCTAGAAGTACTATATGAATACGGACAGCTAAAAGGATCAAGCTACACATCATAACTCGACCAAAGTAGTTCGCTACGGTTCTCTGATAATCATCACTTTTAGCTTTTCAGAACAATCACCTAGTTCCAGCATATGAGAGCAACAAAAGTTGCTTAGCACACTTTGTCATGTCAATGCGACATTACATTGCCTTGAACTTCAAAAAAGATATCACATGTGTAGAAGTCCTAGATAAGAACGAATAGCTCAGACGACCAAGCTAGACCTCATAACTCGACCAAACTAGTTCGTGACGGTTCACTGATAATCATAACTTCTAGCGTAAGAGAACAATCACCAATTTGCAACATATGAGAGCAACCTAAGTTGCTTAGCACACTTTCTCATGTAAAAGCGACATTACATGGGCCTTAAAGTTAGCGAAAAGAGATCACATGTGTAGAACTCCAAGATTAGCATGGATAGCTCAAACGACCACGCCAGACCTCATAACTCAACCAAAATAGTTCTTGACGGTTCACCGATAATCATAACTTATAACTTAAGAGAACAATGCCCTTCTTGTAACATATGAGACCAATCTAAGTTTCTTAGCACACTTTCTCAAGTCGAAGTGACATTAGATAGCCTTGAACTTAGCAAAAAGAGATCTCATGTCTAGAAGTACTATATGAATACGGGCTGCTGAAAGGATAAAGCTACACATCATAACTCGACCAAAGTAGTTCGTTACGGTTCACTGATAATCATAACTTCTAGCGTCAGAGAACAATCACCAAGTTGCAACATATGAGAGCAACCTAAGTTGCTTAGCATACTTGCTCATGTTAAAGCATTATAACATGGGCCTTGAATTTAACAAAAAGAGATCAAATGTGTAGAAGTCCTAGATAAGCACAAATAGCTCAAACGACCACGCTAGACCTCATAACTGAACCAAAGTAGTTCATGAAACGATAGCCATAACTTCTAACTTAAGAGAACAATCACATAGTTGCAACATAATAGAGCAACCTAAGTTGCTTAGCACACTTTCTCATACCAAAGCGACATTACATGGGCCTTGAAGTCAGCAAAAAGAGATCACATGTGTAGAAGTCCTAGATTAGCACGGATAGCTCAAACGACCACACTAGACCTCATAACTCAACCAAAGTAGTTCTTGACGGTTCACCGATAATCATAACTTCTAACTTAAGAGAACATTGACCTTCTTGTAACATATGACACCAATCTAAGTTTCTTAGCACACTTTCTCAAGTCGAAGCGACATTAGATAGCCTTGAACTTAACAAAAATAGATCTCAAGTCTAGACGTACTATATGAATACGGACAGCTAAAAGGATCAAGCTACACATCATAACTCGACCAAAGTAGTTCGTGACGGTTCACTGATAAACATAACTTCTAGCGTAAGAGAACAATCACCAATTTGCAACATATGAGAGCAACCTAAGTTGCTCAGCACACTTTCTCATGTCAAAGCGACATTACATGGGACTTAAAGTTAGCAAAAAGAGATCACATGTGTAGAACTCCAAGATTAGCATAGATAGCTCAAACGACCACGCCAGACCTCATAACTCAACCAAAATAGTTCTTGACGGTTCACCGATAATCATAAATTATAACTTAAGAGAACAATGACCTTCTTGTAACATATGAGACCAATCTAAGTTTCTTAGCACACTTTCTCAAGTCGAAGTGACATTACATGGGCCTTGAAGTCAACTAAAAGAGATCACATGTGTAGAAGTCCTAGATTAGCACGGATAGCTCAAACGACCACGCTACACCTCATAACTCAACCAAAGTAGTTCTTGACGGTTCACCGATAATCATAACTTCTAACTTAAGAGAACATTGACCTTCTTGTAACATATGACACCAATCTAAGTTTCTTAGCACACTTTCTCAAGTCGTAGCGACATTAGATAGCCTTGAACTTATCAAAAAGAGATCTCATGCCTAGAAGTACTATATGAATACGGGCTGCTGAAAGGATAAAGCTACACATCATAACTCGAGCAAAGTAGTTCGTTACGGTTCACTGATAATCAAAACTTCTAGCGTCAGAGAACAATCACCAAGTTGCAACATATGAGAGCAACCTAAGTTGCTTATCACACTGGCTCATGTTAAAGCATTATAACATGGGCCTTGAATTTAGCAAAAAGAGATCAAATGTGTAGAAGTCCTAGATAAGCACAAATAGCTCAAACGACCACGCTAGACCTCATAACTGAACCAAAGTAGTTCATGAAACAATAGCCATAACTTCTAACTTAAGAGAACAATCACATAGTTGCAACATAATAGAGCAACCTAAGTTGCTTAGCACACTTTCTCATGTCAAAGCGACATTACATGGGCCTTGAAGTCAGCAAAAAGAGATCACATGTGTAGAAGTCCTAGATTAGCACGGATAGCTCAAACGACCACGCTAGACCTCATAACTCAACCAAAGTAGTTCTTGACGGTTCACCGATAATCATAACTTCTAACTTAAGAGAACATTGACCTTCTTGTAACATATGACACCAATCTAAGTTTCTTAGCACACTTTCTCAAGTCGAAGCGACATTAGATAGCCTTGAACTTAACAAAAAGAGATCTCATATCTAGAAGTACTATATGAATACGGACAGCTAAAAGGATCAAGCTACACATCATAACTCGACCAAAGTAGTTCGCTACGGTTCTCTGATAATCATCAATTTTAGCTTTTCAGAACAATCACCTAGTTCCAGCATATGAGAGCAACAAAAGTTGCTTAGCACACTTTGTCATGTCAATGCGACATTACCTTGCCTTGAACTTCGAAAAAGATATCACATTTGTAGAAGTCCTAGATAAGAACGAATAGCTCAGACGACCAAGCTAGACCTCATAACTCGAATAACTAGTTCGTGACGGTTCACTGATAATCACAACTTCTAGCGTAAGAGAACAATCACCAATTTGCAACATATGAGAGCAACCTAAGTTGCTTAGCACACTTTCTCATGTCAAAGCGACATTACATGGGCCTTAAAGTTAGCAAAAAGAGATCACATCTGTAGAACTCCAAGATTAGCATGGATAGCTCAAACGACCACGCCAGACCTCATAACTCAACCAAAATAGTTCTTGACGGTTCACCGATAATCATAACTTATAACTTAAGAGAACAATGACCTTCTTGCAACATATGAGACCAATCTAAGTTTCTTAGCACACTTTCTCAAGTCGAAGTGACATTAGATAGCCTTGAACTTAGCAAAAAGAGATCTCATGTCTAGAAGTACTATATGAATACGGGCTGCTGAAAGGATAAAGCTACACATCATAACTCGACCAAAGTAGTTCGTTACGGTTCACTGATAATCATAACTTCTAGCGTCAGAGAACAATCACCAAGTTGCAACATATGAGAGCAACCTAAGTTGCTTAGCATACTTGCTCATGTTAAAGCATTATAACATGGGCCTTGAATTTAGCAAAAAGAGATCAAATGTGTAGAAGTCCTAGATAAGCACAAATAGCTCAAACGACCACGCTAAACCTCATAACTGAACCAAAGTAGTTCATGAAACGATAGCCATAACTTCTAACTTAAGAGAACAATCACATACTTGCAACATAATAGAGCAACCTAAGTTGCTTAGCACACTTTCTCATGTCAAAGCGACATTACATGGGCCTTGAAGTCAGCAAAAAGAGATCACATGTATAGAAGTCCTAGATTTGCACGGATAGCTCAAACGACCACACTAGACCTCATAACTCAACCAAAGTAGTTCTTGACGGTTCACCGATAATCATAACTTCTAACTTAAGAGAACATTGACCTTCTTGTAACATATGACACCAATCTAAGTTTCTTAGCACACTTTCTCAAGTCGAAGCGACATTAGATAGCCTTGAACTTAACAAAAAGAGATCTCATATCTAGAAGTACTATATGAATACGGACAGCTAAAAGGATCAAGCTACACATCATAACTCGACCAAAGTAGTTCGCTAAGGTTCTCTGATACTCATCACTTTTAGCTTTTCTGAACAATCACCTAGTTCCAGCATATGAGAGCAACAAAAGTTGCTTAGCACACTTTGTCATGTCAATGCGACATTACCTTGCCTTGAACTTCGAAAAAGATATCACATGTGTAGAAGTCCTAGATAAGAACGAATAGCTCAGACGACCAAGCTAGACCTCATAACTCGACCAAACTAGTTCGTGACGGTTCACTGATAATCATAACTTCTGGCGTAAGAGAACAATCACCAATTTGCAACATATGAGAGCAACCTAAGTTGCTTAGCACACTTTCTCATGTCAAAGCGACATTACATGGGCCTTAAAGTTAGCAAAAAGAGATCACATCTGTAGAACTCCAAGATTAGCATGGATAGCTCAAACGACCACGCCAGACCTCATAACTCAACCAAAATAGTTCTTGACGGTTCACCGATAATCATAACTTCTTAGCACACTTTCTCAAGTCGAAGCGACATTAGATACCTTGAACTTAACAAAAAGAGATCTCATATCTAGAAGTACTATATGAATACGGGCTTGCTGAAAGGATCAAGCTACACATCATAACTCGACAAAGTAGTTCGTTACGGTTCACTGATAATCATAATTCTAGCGTCAGAGAACAATCACCAAGTTGCAACTTATGAGAGCAACCTAAGTTGCTTAGCATACTTGCTCATGTTAAAGCATTATAACATGGGCCTTGAATTTAGCAAAAAGAGATCAAATCTATAGAAGTCCTAGATAAGCATGAATAGCTCAAACGACCACGCTAGACCTTATAACTGAACCAAAGTAGTTCATGAAACGATAGCCATAACTTCTAACTTAAGAGAACAATCACATAGTTGCAACATAATAGAGCAACCTAAGTTGCTTAGCACACTTTCTCATGTCAAAGCGACATTACATGGGCCTTGAAGTTAGCAAAAGAGATCACATGTGTAGAAGTCCTAGATTAGCAAAAAAAAAAAAAAAAAAAAAAAAAAAAAAAAAAAAAAAAAAAAAATGCTAATCTAGGACTTCTACACATGTGATCTCTTTTTGCTAACTTCAAGGCCCATGTAATGTCGCTTTGACATGAGAAAGTGTGCTAAGCAACTTAGGTTGCTCTATTATGTTGCAACTATGTGATTGTTCTCTTAAGTTAGAAGTTATGGCTATCGTTTCATGAACTACTTTGGTTCAGTTATAAGGTCTAGCGTGGTCGTTTGAGCTATTCATGCTTATCTAGGACTTCTATAGATTTGATCTCTTTTTGCTAAATTCAAGGCCCATGTTATAATGCTTTAACATGAGCAAGTGTGCTAAGCAACTTAGGTTGCTCTCATATGTTGCAACTTGGTGATTGTTCTCTGACGCTAGAAGTTATGATTATCAGTGAACCGTAACGAACTACTTTGGTCGAGTTATGATATGTAGCTTTATCCTTTCAGCAGCCCGTATTCATATAGTACTTCTAGACATGAGATCTCTTTTTGCTAAGTTCAAGGCTATCTAATGTCACTTCAACTTGAGAAAGTGTGCTAAGAAACTTAGATTGGTGTCATATGTTACAAGAAGGTCAATGTTCTCTTAAGTTAGAAGTTATGATTATCGGTGAACCGTCAAGAACTACTTTGGTTGAGTTATGAGGTCTAGCGTGGTCGTTTGAGCTATCC